>CM057836.1:61231752-61284252 GCA_030068075.1 Paguma larvata
GGCTTCCACAGAGCCCCTCCAGCTCCCCCAGCCAGCTCTGGCCTGAAACGTTCTTCCCCGACCTCACCCTGCTTAAAATCAACTGGCCCCATCCCCAGGTCACCCTGGCTGGCTGCCCATCCACACATTTATGTCTGCCTTTTGAGTGTTTTCAGAAGCCCATTAAATTGTGTCTTGGCAGGCCAGACACCTTCACCTTGCCCTGAGACCCAAAGAGAGTGGGTTATCAAATTCCCTCATCAGACAGTTACAGCCTGAGTTCTCGGGTCCTGCAAAGAAGCTATGCAGTTGCACAGAGTAAGACATTAGGACTTGTAAACGTGTCATCCAATATTATAATATGCCTGTGGGGTATGGTTAAGTACAAAGGTTGGGCGGGCCAGAGGATACAAAAGCCGGCCTTTCTGTAGAGTCGTCTTAATACACATTATTTTTTGGAGACAGCACAATATTGTATTTACTTGCAGAAAAGGGCTGACTCTCATTCTTAGAGCAGCTGGCCCCACAGTTCTCTTTGAGATGGCTAGAAAGTCAAAAAGAGATGCACTACACCCTTTTGCTCCCACCTGCAGAAAAGCTCCAGTTCTCCCTCCCCCACCCTAGTTCTAACACCCCGACACCTTGAGTGCATTCAAAAACCAAAATAATTTGGGTAAAGGAGCAAACGTTCTGTCTTGACCTAACCTCCAAATCTTCAGGCAATAGATTGAAAAAGACCTAGCTGGTCCCTTTTCCTATCCCAAATTACCCCCTAAATTTTGCTTTTACGACAACAATTGAATAGTTCTGTGATTTGGGACAATTATTTCTAACAATGGCAGATTGCTTAAGGCGGAATTAAGATGGAGTAATGGGTTGAATAATAAGATCCACTTGCATCAACCTTATTTCTTGCCTTAGAGATGAGATAGAAATTGCTGAATTAGAGGACATAGACGCTACCCTGGGGAGAGGCCAAGATTTGTACTTCATAAAACTAAATGCCTTTCCCCTCCCTCCCTCCCTCCCTCTCTTCCTCCCTCCCTTCCTTCCGTCCTTCCTTCTATCCTTCCTTCCTTCCTTCCTTCCTTCCTTCCTTCCTTCCTTCCTTCCTTCCTTCCTTCCCTTTCCTTTCCTTTCTTCCTTCCTTCTACCACCTAATCATATACCACAGTACCATTTACATGCTACAAGAAATCTGATGGAATTTAATCTCCAACATGGTTCTACACCGGAAGTACAGCTGCACAGCAGAGAGGGGGCAGTGGGGGGAGAGGGGTTGATATTTTATAACCCACAAAACAGTCAGGCCTGCTCTGGACGGAGGATAATGCAAACTAGCTTTGCTGGAAATGAGCTGCAAAATACCTTCATTTTCTACTACAGTGAAACCCTGATAAAATCACAACTGTTAAGGTCATACAGTATATCAGGTGGAATCACAGTCTTTAGAACTCCATTATTAATGCAGACAACCTCACAATCAAAGAGGATGAGAGCACAGTTTCCAGATGCCAATGATTTGATCCTATCTTATTTGGCTGTTTACATTTAAATAATGTGACTGTATAAATTTAAATAATATGAACCACCAACAGATGGATCCCAGTGGAAAACTGCGCCTTCTCTGAGACCCTGAATGTACACTATACAGTGCTTTACAATTTATTTGAGCCGAGCTCGTATGAAAAAAAAAAATGGGGTGGGGGATAAAAAGAGAGAGAAAGAGACTCATTTCTTCTGCCATTATGGAAATAAAAGGACTACCGCTTTGGTTGGTGGCTGACTGTGCCAAGGAAACATGCAGTCCTCTAACCTCCGGTACAATGTACCCATAAGGTACCAAGCATCAAAGCATATTAAAAGATATTAACTGCATATTTGCTTATGAACAAGATAAAAAGCTGTAGGGCCTCCAGGTTCTCAAGCTGTGAGTGGAACAGCTTTGCAATTTGCCTGCAAAACTGCATTTTGATCTTAATGAATATAAAATGGCTGCCATTAAAAGTAAAACAGATTATTTCGGGTCTTCCAGGGCCTATAGCTCTTTGCCGGCCTTGGAGGGCCACTATGATCTTTCATTAAAATCTCACAGCAGGGCTCCCTCACCAGCAAATCAAGCCTTGCAGTCTAGGAGATTGGCTACATTTAAAAGTAATTTTCAGAAATCTACACAGATTTTCAATTTGGTAATGAAAGCCATAAGAGAATGCAGGCGGCATTTTGTCGAATATTGTTACTGATCCAGCGCTCACATTCGTTAGAAATTAAACTGCCCCGTAACTATCACGCTGATGGCAGCTTGCCATTTCGGCTGCTCTAATCTCCGTTTGTTAATGAGTAGCATGTGCTAATTGTTGTCATCCTTACCGCGAGGAGCAGTCCTTCCCTAACAAACATATTTTACCTGCTCAGAGGTGGAACCTTTCACTTTGTCGCCGACCAACTTGGAACGGAGTACAGGAGTTGGGGTTCCTTTGTAAAGAGAGAGAGAGAGAAAGGGCATAGCGACATTCGAAAACACGACAGGGAAACACCTAATCTGAAATTAGGTGCCTTTATTTTATTCGGATTCATCTACTTGGTGTTTTTGTTTTTGTGTGTGTGTGTGTGTGTTTTGTTTTGTTTCCTTTTGGTTTAGCCTGTTTTCTAAAATCCTGGAGTAGGCTAAATGTTACTACCTTCATGTTAGTCCCAAGAATCTCTGAGCAAAGGAACAAACTCTGAGGACAACTGTAGTAAAGTCAATGGTAACAGAAAATGAGGGTGGGGCTTAGAGTAAGGGGCGGGGGGAACGTGTGAAAAGTCTAAGGGCTCTTGCTTGCTCTCCAAAGCCAGAACACACCTAAAGCCTTTGAAGTACATTTCAGACTGCTCTCGGTTTTCAAAAGAAAGTTGGATCCTTTACCTCCATTCCAAGGTTGTAAAGTCTAGAACTTCGGCTACCCCACAGTGAGCCATGGTAGGGGAATTATCAGGTGGACCCTAAATAATGCGGTTCCTGGGGGAGGGAGAGCACTAGAGAGGGGGAAAATTAATAAATTCAGCATCTAGAAGTGTGATACAGGCAGACATATGAATAGAGAGAAGCACAGAAAATAATTATAAATGAAAACATGATTAAATAGAAAAAGCTATATCAAAGCACTCTAAGAGTAGGTATTTTTGCATTAGCGTTTCTTTGTATTAAAACTGAAGAAAGTTAAAAAAAACCAAGGAAAGTTATTTTTTTGAGATCCTTAAAAAATGTCAGATTATGCTTCCCTTTTGGAAACATATTCAATAAATTTTCTCTACTTGGCAATTCTCTTTACCTGGCACCTTTAGGGCAGAGCACTTCCTGCACTAACACGTGACTGACCACAAAAGCTTCTCTCCGCCTCCTCACTGGCTGGGCATAAATTCTTCCTGCTGATAGAGAAAGCGCCTCCATTTAAAATAGCAATTCTCCTTGGGAAATCACTGGTTGCTACAGAGCATATGCAAAAGATGTGTTTCTTTGCAGAGGGCCAAGGCAGGCATCGCGTGGTTCAGTGTAAGCAGGTCTTCAGCCCCTCTGAGCATACCACAGGTGCCTTGGAGCACCTGGGCTGGGCTGCTTTGGTTTCCACAAAGTACAATTTTAATTGGGTGGCATGTCTATGATTTTAAGGGAATGACATGGGACACCTAATAAGGTGCCACCGCTAATGTGCATTAGTTTTGAAAAGAAAACTCAGACCATTTCCTTGTCTCTGTGGCCTCAGGAGACCCAAGGGAAATAGATACAAACAACTTGGTAAGCAGTTTTGAATCTGTTCCACCTGTAGTTGCTCTCCTAATTGCAGGAAGCATTCATGTAATATGTTAGGGCTTTAAACACCCAAGTGACACTGTAGGAAATTCTGCTGAATCCTCCTGAACTCAGAAGTCTGAGACTTCTTTTACTTCACCTGCCGTCAATTGTTCTAATATTCCTCTGAGAGCTTCCAGGTACATTTTGACAACTGTATACTGTAAGGTCTCTTTTACGATTATTTTGGCTTGTGCTAAATTGTGGGCAGTGATCGTATGTTACCAATTCTGACTCTCAGGGATTAAAATATAACTGATATTAATATCCCTGTAATTACTGGAGTGGGGAGAAAAACTGCACTTTAAGTCATAGAAGTTAACATAATTAGTCTTCAGATAATCAAGTTAAATTTTACTAGTTGTAATAAACTATAATTATTTATTTGCTTTTTCCAGAAACAATTCTGTGGAACAAGCATTGGCCTTGCTTTGTCACATTGACTTCATTAATTCTGTTGGAAAATACATATCCAAACACACACACACATTAGGTGGAGGATTTTTCTTTAAAAAAATCAAATGAAAGCTAAAATATTTATAGCCTTTTAAAGGGACATAATAAAATTTTTCAAATTATATTTTTATTGCATTATGAACTTGGTGTTTTGTCCTATCCTGACTTTGGAAAGAGCAGATATGGTATTCAATTTTCTATTGCAATTAATTTTTTAAGCTAAATGTTAAAGCTAAAGCAAAATATTTTGGAAAGAGAAGTGTATTGTTTCAAACAAGTGATTGCTTGAAAACAAACATCTGGTGAAATACACACTTTTAAAATTTCATCCTTAAATATAGAAGTCTAAATCAAGGTTCGAGGTTTACATTCGAAAGATACATTTCTTAGCGGGGCACCCGGGTGGCTCAGTTGGTTAAACGTCCGACTTCGGCTGAGTTCATGATCTCACGGTTCATGGATTCAAGCCCCACATCGGGCTCTGTGCTGACAGCTCAGAGCTTGAAGCTGCTTCGGATTCTGTCTCTCTCTCTCTCTCTCTGCCCCTCCCTCTCTTTCTCTCTCAAAAAGTAAATAATAAACATTAAAAAAATTTAAAAAAGGATACATTTCTCAGCTTGTAAAAATCTTTTAGCATATTACAGTTTGTGTTTAGATCAAGTCAAGCTTTTTTATTTTTTTGCTTTGACAATATAATACACCATATTTTATACAAGATCTAACAGCCTCCTTGAAATACAGCATTCTAGTAACACATATACTTCTGTATGTTTTTACTTCAATGGACCTCATAGAGTCAGACTCTAAGTGACAAATGTGTTTAATTCCCAAAGTTAATTGGTAAATAGCTTTGGAATTTGTAATTAATTTTTCCAGAGAAACAATACTTAAATAACAGTTTGGTTCCAAGCTTAGCCCATAGAAAACTTATTTGTCACCCTGTAGCTGAGTTGAAATGCAAACTGCCTTGGCCTGTCCTTTGGTTTCAGGAAACAGAAAAGCATAAGATACAAAGAGAGGAAAGAATGAGATGGGTTAATAAGGGAAGATCTGAAGAAGAGCACCATTTCCTACTTCCTGTTCAGAGCGGGAGTCCCCCACCTCTACTGGCAAAGGACCCTAGACCCAGGCCTACACCGATACCCAGGTATCGATGGCCTCACAGTACCCCAGACTCTGTAGCCCCTGAACAAAGGCTGCACAAATCCACAGTTTTCATAACTCCAAGATCCACTACCTCTCTCATTCATCCTCCCAGCGCTCGTGCCCATCATATCCCAAAGGCTTTTGATGAGATATTGGAAGGAATGAGGAGCAAAGACAACTAAGAAGCTGTGAAAAATTCACATTTCCAGGTAGGCTCTTCGGCATTGGGTTTGAACAAGGAAGCTCAGTGATTATGTTGTACTCAACAGGCAGATCTAACCCGTGCAGCACACTGGTTAGTGGCAGCATGACTCGGCACCCCATGCCATCACCACCACACACAGTCCTGCAGTGGAAACCTCAGTGGAATGAGGCACAGCAAACAGATGGTCCATGAGGGGACCCGTGACAGGCGGCAGTCACAATGTGTGGGAGTTAGGACCACAGAGGATCCTGTTGGATATTTCTGTGTCTTTCCTCCCGCCCAGGCCCTCTGGAATAGGCATTTTGTAAATGCAGCATAGAGTTCTGTCCTGAGCAGAAAGTCAAGGAACTTGATGAGTGCCATTCTGTGGTTCCAGCTTATTAATGCAGATAGAGATCCTAGAAATGAATTTTAAATAAATAGAACCCAAAGAAAGAAGAAAAAATATTTCTGAGGAGCTAGGAAAATTTGAATCTGGTGTGAAGAGGGTAAAAAGAAGAAAGTTTGGACTGGTGGGGTTTTGTATCATATATGGAGCTTCTTCCCTGGATAATGAGTATAGACGTCCCATAATGGCGATGACAACCTCCCTCCCATTACACATAGAATGAGGAGAATTCTCAGGACAGTCACATTGGAAATGTTTCATCAACTTTTCCAAGAGGCAGAGGTGGAGGGAGAGAGTTCTTAGCTCTCTCCCAAGGAGTTCAGGAGATTGATCATGCTTAGCCCTTATGTGACATGAACTATTTTCCTGGGATGTAAATGTAAAATGTATGTAAAGATCCCACTCTCAGCTGTGATTCTATGCGATGATCAATGCTGTCTCTAGGAGATATGGTCATTGTTAACCTATGGCCATGAAGACAGAAGCAAGAGCTAGAGGACATGGGCTTACAGATGATAGAAACATCTGTCTCCAATTCTAGATGAGAACCCCGGGGGGCTTTGAGAAATTACTAGGTGGTCCAAAAGAGGATTCATTTTCCCTCACTTCCTGATGGTAAGAAGAGGGTCTTCTGCACAGAAGAAGTAGTCCTTTGAGGACTGGCTCAATACAATATCACAGCCAAGTGAACTGTGCTAAAATTTGAACCCCAAAAAAGTCAAAAACTAAATAAAGCTTTAAAACTTTGTATTAAGCTGTATGGAGAGATGTGATGTAGAGATATTGAATTATACATGAGTTGATCAGGATTTTTTGGACTAAGAATAATAAATGTGTAAACTTTCAGGATTTTTAACAGACTAAGAATAATATATTGAATGTGTAAGTTTAATACGAAAAGCTAGATATGACCCCACACCTACATCGAGTCTTTGTGAGATGGGGGCCTCCTGGCCAGCAGTGCTTCCGAGGTCATCCAAGGTCCTTCACCAGTTTCTTCCTTTCCAATCTGTTCTAAACCAATACTGTTGTACAGTGCAATAAAAATAAATCACTAGAGACATTTTTAAAACTTACAAAATCCAAGCTGCAATTTTTATTAGATTCAACATACATAAAATTATTTTTGTTAAATTGCTTTAAAAGCTTCAACAGAATTACTTTCCATTTCTGTATTTATCATTTTGCACACCAATAATAAACCACACGCAGACTGGCACTGTTTTATGAGCCACATTTTGAATGGGTATAACTGGCCCCCAAAAGAGTCTGTAATGTATACGTGGCTCTCGTACTTTGTATCAAGAAAGAATGGACATGAATGGCCCTGATGAGAAACTGTGATAGAATACATTTAAGTGAGATTAAAAGAAGAGGAAACTCAAAGTCGTATCGTTTCAGAAGTGGACTGACTACCTGTCCCATGCCTTCCTAACATCTATTATTAAACAAATACAGAGGGAAGTTAAATTAGTGATGGGAAAATTTTCTCCCACAGACTTGCCATAAAATTCTTCTCAATGAAGAACTTTTGGTAAGTTTTTGGCTCGCCTTCTGCTGGTTGGATCCCTGAGAAAGATGAAAGATCAATTTGGAGAATTTTTGCTTTGAATTTATTTTGAACAAAGAGGAAGTTTCAGCTGATGAGCTAAAAGTGTTGAGAAACTTGGAGGGAAGTAACATGTCATCTTAGAGTCATATTCACAGAAAAATGATTCTGGACATAGATATTTACCTTAGAATTTAGAAAAGCAGGGGCCCCTGGGTGGCTCAGTCAGTTGAGTGTCCGACTTCGGCTCAGGTCATGATCTCACAGCTCGTGAGTTCAAGCCCCATGTCAGGCTCTGTGCCAACAGCTCAGAGCCTGGAGCCTGCTTGGGATTCTGTGTCTCCCTCTCTCTCTCTGCCCCTTCCCCTCTCACATTCTATCTCTATCTCTCTCAAAAATAATAAACATTAAAAAAGTTAAAAAAAAAAAAAGAAAGAAAAGCAGGCATCGAAGTAGTGAGAATGTAGATATGATCTTATGATTGTATCATTTTAAAGGGAAAATAAATGTATTTTAAAAATTCTGACAAAATAATCACAGATTATTCCAGAGATTATTCCAAGATAACATAGCATGAAAAGAGCATTGTTTTCCCTTTTTAAAGCTATTGAATGCAAAACATAAAGGAACACAGACCCAAAATGGAAGGCTGAAAAGATGATAAGAAGCCAATATAAAAAGTGCCTTAAGAACGTTGTCAGGAGGGCTGAAGCTTGGCTATAGGTTGAAAAACTGCCAAGGACAACAGAAAGCTATTTTAAGCTCTGTTTGTAAAGAAGAACAAAGGGATAGGTACACTGATTGGGGCACACAGCAAAATGTTAACAGATGTCACCAGGAAAACGGAACTATTCAACTCCTATTCTGATTTTGTGGTCTCTATCACGAAGAATGATCTTCAAACTGGAGAGGGCAGAGCAAACAGAGTTAAGAGTGAACTGCGGCCCAAGATAAGTCAAGACATACTAAAATATAACCTGGTTGCTTCAAATGAGTTCAAGGCTCCATGCCAGGCAAATTATTTCTTAGGTTACTGAAAGAATCTAAAAAAGGGTCCAGATGTAAATGTGAAAAGCCTATCAATGATTTTTTTTTCCAATCGTGGTTTAATCATGGATGACCAGGGATTAGTGTGGTCTAAAGAAGGAAAAACCTATTTGCAAAACCAGAAGAATATCCAGAACATATATCTACTAAAATTCTAGAATAGATTACCACAGGTATGAATTGTTTGTGCTTAAAGAAAGTAGCAATTCCCTAAAATTAGCAGAGATTCACTCTAGAGCACATGAATCTCTCCCTTCATTCCACCCCACCTTCCTCCTTCCTCTTTATTAACCTCATTCCCTTTCTTCCTTTCCTTAATCTTCTTGAGGTTTCCTTTATGTTTTAGAGAATGATTAACCAACTAGTTTGGGGGAACAGCTCTGTTTTGTCAAGACATTTAGCACATTACTGCACAACAGATTAGTAGACTGAAAAAAAAGTCAGTGTAATTAGAGTGACTCAAAACTAGTTGAACAAATGTTCTCAAAGAATACTTGCTAATTAATTGGGGGCAACCTGGAGAGTTCTCTAGTGATATGTGCCCTTTGGACCTCATTGTACCTCTTTGTTCTTTCTCTTCTCCTTCTACATAGCTTTACTCTAGGACTTGCCATATTCCTAGAAAATATATGTTGTTGTGCTTGTCTCAATTAGACCCCACAAATATGCATTTGGTGAATCAGATGCACTCTGGCAACATGAGCTGGGTAAGATCCCGTACTTTCCTTTAAGTAGTTCATAGTTCATTGGAGACACAGAGTACTAAATCGGTAGTTACAATGCAGTAATATAGAAAAAATGATACGAACATTTGTTGTAGCCCAACTTTTTTCGAGGCACTATGCTAATGTCTTTATGTATTTCATCAAATCTCCTCAGAAATGATATGAGGTACCGTTGATTCTCCCAGGAGTATTGATGAATCGAGGCTAAAGCCCAGAGATATCAGTTAACATGCTCCAGATCCAACCTCAAGTTGGATATGGAGCCGGAGTTCAAAGTCAAGTCCACTGGATTCCAAAGTCTATGCTCTGCTACACCCCACAACAAAACCATCTAAGTCAAGAAGGTAAGACAATGTCCAGCGAAGGGTGGATTCCCTGAGTGTTCTGGACATGAAATGCCATGGAAAATCCTTCCAGTGAAGGGAAAGCCTAGCTGAGAAAGATACACACATTAGCCATTGAGACTGCCAGAGTGTTGAGGACAAAATTTTAGGCAAAAAGAATGACATGCAAAATCAATGGGGTTTGGAAGGATGTGAGTGCATTATGGCTGCATTTTAGGTGCGTGTGCCAAATTCTGGAGAATTGGGAGGAGGCAGCTCCCAGTGAAACAGGAAGCCATATAGAGAGGTGACAGCAGGTTCTCTCTCTTTCTTTCCTCTCTCTTACCTATAAGCACGCACACATGCGCACGCGAGCACACACACACACACACACAGACACACACACACACACACACACACACAGAATAGGAACTCTACGAATTACACACACACACACACACACACACACACACACAGAGAATAGGAACTCTACGAATTTGTATTATTAACAAGCCTTAATTACAAAATGTGAAGTTTCAATCCATCATGTTTCCTTGCTACTTTATTTTTCATGTGTTATTATCTGACTTATTCCCAACTTTAATGTTCTCCTTCTGTCTACTAACTTTTAATGTTCTTCTTCTTTCAACTTCAATTTTTTCCTCTATACATTCAACAGATGTGCTTCAATTTACGCATGAAATGAGTTCTTGCAAAGTTGTGTGATTTTTTTCAGTATATGAAATATTATACTAAAGATATGAGGGAAGTTCCCTTATTAAGGAACCTTAAGCCAAATAGCTTTGTAAAGCAAATAATGACCCTACAACCAGACTTTCTCTAAATCAAGATTTCCATATATCAGGTTTTGCTAAAAAGAGATGCATCTGTACTTTATTTTTACATCTATCTGCTGGCAGTACTGCAACATAATAGTACGCCAATTTGAAATACCGTAATTTTTGTACTTTTTCAGTTCTCACAATGCAATCTTAGAAAATGTATTATTTTCTATATCATACGTACACATGCTCTCTTTTCCTGACTGGAACTGCAAAAGTTTCTTCCCCTTGATGTTGGGGAGGTTATCAGTAAACTGCAGAGTTAATCATCATGTATAGGGCAATTATAATGTTCTGCACCTGGTGTGAAATACTTTGTATGCATTTTTACAACAGACTTCTGAAGTATGAATAATTACCTTGACCACTTTACAAGTTAGCAAACTGAGGCTCAGAAAAATTGAAGAACTTCTACAGGAGTCCGAGCGATGCTCCAGTCCAAGTCAGCCTGACTTTACAGCCACAAAACAACGACTATGGTATGTATCTTCTTCTTATCAGAAAATGAACATTATGAAAAATTTTGTTCCTACAGAAGGTGACAGCTTTTGCTGGGTATTGGTGGTAAACAAACCATTTTTATGAGAGTTAAAATAGATTCTAGCAATCTCTCTGCTGTCAGTTGTCTGGACAAGACATTTACTCTTTCGGGTCTCAGTTTTTCCATCTGTGAAATGGAATGCCTATGTTCCTCCCTGCCAAGCACATTAAAGTCTATTGTCCTGTGATGATGAAGCGATGCATACACCAGATGCACTCCTGTTTTCCATTTGTTTTACTAGAAAGTGAGGTCAGATGAACATCTGTATCACATGGAAACCCTTCCACTGGCTAACTGAAAATTCAACGGTTTTAAAGAAGAAAATGGGAAGAAAAATTAATTCTTTCTTCTTGGTGGCTATGGGTCAGGATGCCATCCTCAGGCAGCATTGTTCTCAAACCAAAAATCTTTTCATAGTAAAAAAACTTAGTGCACAGCTATAATCTTGATCTAAGAAAGAAGATTTAGATATTTTCTGATTCGGCCAGACTACGGTGTTTGAAAAAGCATGGAGTTTCAAGATGAAAGTCCTGAGCCCACTCCTGGCTGTTAAGTAAGTGACACGGGCAGCCCCAGCAGCCCCAGCGCCACGCACTGGGTCCCCAGGACCTCAGCACAGGCTTTCCCAACTTTGCATTCACTAAGAGAAAGAAACTGAGCTTCTGATTACCTTTCCTCGCCTCTTTTCCTTTATGATCAAGGTGACTTATAAACAGCTGCAATAAAAATGATTTTTTTTCACAAGCGTCTTCTCAACAATATCTCTGAGAAAGCAGAGAGGCTAAAAGATACGTGACATTCACAGATTTTGCCCCTGAAGCCACAAAACCCACACGAGCAATTTCTTCATTTGACCAAAATGAATGGTCATCACAAAAACAAATGTAACTTTGGTATCCCTGATTTGGCTGCGACAGCTTAAGGGCTCAAACTTAATAGACTTCTTCTGACCGATTAGGATCAGTGCGGGTTGCATCATCCCGCTGGAGCCCACAGCCAAGTCCAAACCACAGGCACGGAGCTGCCCTTGATCCATGACCTTAGAATGCAAAACAGCGGGCTGGAGAATGTCACAGGACTCCCAGGGAAGGAACTTTGAAGACACTGTTCATTTTGCTTGGTGGTCTTTCACAAAACACAATTAAGCATGAAGAATAGATTGATGCTTAAATAAAATGCCTGACAGTAAAAGCACATTTCTATATTCTAAAGGCCCAAGGAAAGCTGCGCCTAAGAAAGGATTAGCTACTATCAGATGATATTACGACTGGATTAATGATGTTTCACATTCACTCTATTTATAAAAAAGAGAAGAAAAAAAGAATAGGAGTCTTTTAAGGAGTAGATAAGTGATTTCTATAAACCTTAAAAGCTAAAAGAAAACTCATTTCTAAAAGGACAGTAGTTATAATAGTACAATATTTATTTATAAATCCTTAATTGGAGTATTTTTTTCTTGAACAAAAACAGCCACACATTTCAGGTAAATTGCTGTTAACACAGTCTGTGGAACGTGTGTGTGTGTGTGTGTGTGTGTGTGTGAGATAGAGAGGGAAGGTGGAGGGGGGGAGGGAGAGGGAGAGAGAGAGAGAGTCTCCTGTATAGATGCTTTATATTCCACCAGGTATTTTAAACCATTCTTATTTTAGGCAATTGTTTTTGTAATAGATACACTAAAGGTGATCATTTTATTTTATTGCCAGTCATTGCTGACTGAAATATTTTGCCAGATGAAAGTAATTACTATGACTGTATTACTTCTCTAATCTGTTCCGTGTATTGGATCTTAGGTACTCATAGTATGAAATTCTGTTACCTTGTTGGAAAAAAATGTCATATGATGATGTGCTCTGACCTTACTTACATAAAGACATACCAGTTATTCTGTTTTTTACTCTTTGTATCTTTACATCTCCAGAGATTGTAGGAAAACTCTAACCTTGCATAGAAATATAAAGATAAGAAAAACTGAACAATGCAATGGCTAATGTCAGTATTTTAAGCCAGGAAACACAACAAATCATTTTTGGTCAATGACAATAAATATAAGGTATCCATATCATATCCAAGAGAGGAAAATAAAAATGGAAGGAAGGAATAAGAAAGGAAAGTAGGAAAGAAGGAAGGAAAGGAAGGTGGAAAGCAGGAGAGAAGGAGGGAGGGATCAACAAAGCAGAGCTGATATCAACAAACTCAATCTCACCAATAAATTGTTGGCCAGCAC
This sequence comes from Paguma larvata, assembly GCA_030068075.1. Lineage (NCBI taxonomy): Eukaryota > Metazoa > Chordata > Mammalia > Carnivora > Viverridae > Paguma > Paguma larvata. Next base: position 61,245,010 of record CM057836.1, read on the forward strand.
TACATATGGCTAATATTTATGTATTTAAAATCATGTGCTACCTACCTCCTTTACTCTAGAAATCAGTCATGCAGACACAACTATACTGAACTTAGAAGGTTTTATTTGGAAACATGGTCAAAGGAAAATACTGCTGAAAAAAAATAATGTCTGTTAGTTTTCTGTTCTGACCAACTAGCTAATTATCCAGCAAATTCCATTGGAAGCTTTGTATTGTAACGTTGGAGCCAGACAGAGCAGCAACATTAGACCCAGAAGCACTGATTACAGCAATAGAGCATGTGAAGTGATGAGAGTTGAGTTCCAAAAAGTGAGAAGAGAGGAGAGATCTTCCTGCTCCCTTGATTTTCCTTCACACACATAATTCTCCCATCCTCCCTCGACACCTGCCACCCCCTATCCTACACTGGGTCCATGAGTTTTCCTCGAGAAAGACATTCGGCTCTCCATAGGGACTTGGTATTGATCCCAGAAGAAGGTTGGAGTCAACTCATTTCAGCTGCCAAGTTCGGAGAAAAGCCATGCTTTCAATGACACATATTAGACATCTGTGGTCCTGACTTGAACTTTTTTTGCAGTGATGAAAGACAGCACTAGACAAGGTTCTCATCTCTCAGGAGACAGGTGGAACGTTGCCACAAAATTTCGTGGGTGTGATGCCACCTGAGAGTCACAATGTGTTGTGATTTTTTTTCTTCATTTTTTTTTCACTTTTTGATTTTTTTTTTTTAATTGAAAGCATAGACCATGTTGGCCTGGGTCAAAGTCCTCAAAAGAGGCTGGCGTATTGGAGTCCTGCCAACATTACTGCCAAGAGTTCTAAGAGCTGTATTTGCTGCCAGAGAAAAGGAAAATCTTAATCCACAAAGCAACTAATAGACATGTCAGCTCAGTCATTCTGAAAGTCCTCAGTGCTGGCAGGGTATCCCTTACCTTGCTATCTCCCCACGGTCCTCAAACCATGCAGCCAAGTGGTAGACGAGAGTGGAAGGCTCCTTCTGAAGCCCCGCTGTTATGAGAAACAATGTTTAGTAGGTGGTTCTAGCACAGGCTCCAACATGTCACCAAGCCCGCTTGATTCTACACCAGAATCACATCAAATGAACAACTTCACGATTGTTCCAGTCTTCAGGAATTAAGACCCTAATTCACCTGACTCTAAAATAAAGCTTCCTCAAATCTGGTCACTCTGACAGCTACAGTAACTCCTGCCAGTGGAGAGCTCTGCACAGCTGCAGCCAGAATTGTGTTTGTTTATGTTCTTATGAGGGATTGGGGTTTGAGGCTTGAAAGGGAGATGTGGGCGGCGTAAGTAGCAGCGAGGCTATCTTTGAAGCAGCGGGAATGGACAGAGCCTCTAAAGGCGCCTGTGAGGGTGGGGGGAAGAGAGAAGAGCCCGGGTCTGAGGCTGAGCCTGCAGAGCATCCTCTCCAGCAAGGAGAAGAAGGAAGGGAAACACGAAGCGGGAGTGGGCGGCTGACCCGGAGCTGGCTGTGTCACGGAGGCCGAGGGTTGCCCCCCGCAGACAGCTCAGAGGCCTGGTCTGGAGGAACGATCACTGGCCGCTGTGGACTAACACAGATCGGTTTCGGTGGTGTGGCAGGCACAGCAGTGTGAGAACAAGGAGGCGAGGGATAAACCGGACGGAAAGCACGGGAGCAGCACGTCACCTGGCTGAGATGTGGCAAGCGGAAGGAGAAAAGTACAAGGTTGCCCAGAAGAGGCAGAAGGGCCAAAGGAGGGCAATAATTTAAAGTGCAAATTATCTGCACAGGAAAACGTTGGATACATATTTCTAATCTGTCTGGGCCTAATTTAAGTTGAAAAGTAGTTGAATAACTGTACACTAAATATTCCAAATGCTTATAAATGAGAAAATATTATGATATGAATGTGATGGGAAATTTTGGTGAAACAAAGAAGTATAGTAAATAATATTTTTAGCAGGTGCTTTTGAAGTTTACATAGTTCTTTCACGTATCTTCCAAAAGCCCTACGAGAGAGATTTTTTTTGTTATTCCTATTTTCCAGAAACCAATCTGCCCTGGGGTACAAATAGTGGTGGAGGCGGGACTTGTATCTCCCCACGCTTACCCTCCTCCCTTTTTCCCTTCTGTACGGAATCAATTCTTCAACAGAAGAATGATTAAAATTTACTTTTTTATACAACTTGTAACAAATACAGAAGAGATGTTTTTATGTGAACAGGTCTTCCTACAGATAAATGCCACAACCATAACGCCTTAACTCTATCTCAAGAGTATTAAACTACCAGCAACTAGCTTAGAATTACATTTCTTGATTCCAACAGTTCCAACTGCAAAAGTTGTGTCATTGTTTATCTATCTATAGCCAATGACAGCAGGAAGGAAAGGGTTGCTACTATGTAAATACCGTGTGCCCACTCCAGTATTGCTCTCCTATGTGGCATACATACAGACAACCAATTTTCAAAGATGTTACTCGTCTCTACGTATCTACACATTAAGACTGACATACGCACTGCTGGTCTGCTGGAATAATCATATCGACTCTTTTAATACCAAAAAAAATCGAACGTAAGGTTTTTATAAAGGATAATTAAGCAAGCTAATATAGTAATAAGTGGAATACACAATAAGAATATGTACTAAAATATCTGCTTTGTGCAATGCAGAACTGGTGTTTTAGGAGATTAACAATTATGATCGCCAGCCCTCTTCTGATTCTATAATACTCCACACAATCTTTTTTAAATTACTTTATTAACCTTTCCTCCTAGCACAGAAGTGCCCGATTATAGATAATATTTCAAAATCATCTGAGGTGTAAGTGTGTTTGATTTGCTCGGTAATTATTTGTCTACTTTATTACATTGGCCGAGCACACAAGCTCCTTGACCAGCTTTATTTCAAGTCCAGTTAAGAATAGGGTCATATCATTTTGTGGATCACTTCCCTTTGGGCCCCGACGTACATGAAATTTTCATATTGGAGAGATGGGGACGGTGCATAGAAACATAGTACATTTTAAACATGGAGAAATCATTCCCTGCCCTGTCATTAAAGGTTTCTGGCCCTGGGCTTAATGGAAAGAATGTTGTTCAGGAGTGAAAGGAAGGTGTTTATTCCCCGCATGATTAGGACGCAGGGCGTTGAGGGCTGAGCATGCAAATGTCCCTTGATGAAGTCTAAAAGCATATCACTCACATCCCTTTGGTGGCCTTACCCAGGGTCTTTATAATCTGTCCTTTGTCATGCGTGGCACCTAGAACAACACTTCTATTTTGATCTGAATCATGAATGCATTTCCAGCATGTATTTTGATCCATTCAAGGCAGAAAGGAATGAGTAGGGGGCAACCACAAGGAGAGATCACAACCATTTTCCTTTTAACGGGGGTCTGGAGGAGAGAGTAATGCCTGCAAATCACACTGGGTTTTGCAGAGGGAAAGTTCTGCCTGTTCCAACTTTACAACTCAGGGGCAAATGAAACTGATACTTACATGTTCTTAAAGACGAAAATGCACCGAGATGAAACAGGATGCTCGGCTTATTCTTGAGGGCCACCACCAGGATAAAAGCACAAAGCTGGAGGACTCTGTTTATTGTCCACAATCAACAAATTCTGAAATTTCCATATGGAGCAGGATTCCAAGGCTCTGTTAGTAATACAGGATACGGCTGGTCAGCTCAGTCACCCATGGAATTACAGTGTAGGGTATGGATGCCAGTATTTTAGACCCAAACCGAGCATAAAAAACACAAAGTAAAATTCAGTGTCAGCACAAAGTTGACAGCGAATGATTATAACAGCTTCGAAGCTTGAAAAAGAGTGTAAATAACTAGGATCCCCCGCGGGCTCACTCAGCCTGCATACATAACAACCGTGATGGACAGCCTCTGTGGTAAAGTCGGGGAAACGAGGCACTGGGAAGATGCAAAAATTCCGCCAGCAAAGAGCCTTAACTGTCACCTTTCTGACTAAATCAGCTACTTTCATATAGAGGGAGAAACAGAGCAGTAGGCTACGCCTTTGGAAGACCAATTGCCCTTTTGCCTAGGAAGCAGGAATGTTAATTATCGGCTCTTCTGCGGTTATCGAGGCACTGCAACCCCCAGCTTTTGCACTTCGCGAACACTCTTCTCCCTGATCTTTAATCCTTGGCGCTTTTAGTCCACAAAAGATGGTTATTCAGAACAACTCTGCCATTTATAGAACATAAAAATAAAGGCAAAGAAGAACAGTCGGCCATCCCAACTGAACTGTTAACTCATTGGAGCGCTTTGACTTGAAATTTAATTTTCATTTCTTTTTGTATGCTTCTGCGCACCAACGTGCATACACAAATACCTGCATTCAGCGACGGATGGTTTTCAAGTACCGACAAACTACAAGCACATCGTGGCATGCGGCCTCCAGCCTGGTGTAACAGATGCCACTTTGTGTGTACAGAGCCTCGTCATCGCTTGTACTCAGACACTCGAAGGAGAAAAGAAAGCAGCCAGGTCTTCTGCACACACCTAGCTAGCACTCCACAGGTTTGTAATTCATTTACAAGATAATTAATCAATTAGCAAATGATCCCTTTCCCCTTTGTTATTTATGCTGCACAAGAATTGCATCTCCAAATGAAATGGCAGGCCACTTGTATTGAAACTTTGCCCTTCAAAAGCATTGGTCTTATTTATCTGAATTGAGCAGATGCTTTGCAATGCTAGCCCATTGTAACTGGACTGTTTGCTATTAGAACCTGAGTAAGATTTAAGCTAAACAGAAGAGCATAAATATGACATCTTATAGACATTCATGATGATCAACTGTGCTGTATCATCACCAGCCATTGCTACTTACTCACATAGGAAAAGAGGGAGAAAACACACTTGACATTGCTAAAAGGGGAACTATAGTCACTGGAAGGCAAGGTGAAGATGGAGTTTACACAGTTACTGGCTCGAGAGTACAACTCTGGGGTCTTAAGACACAATTAAATTACTGCAATGTATACATTCTGTTTACAGGCTCAATTCCCATTTCTTTCAGAGCTCCATAGTATACCTGGTACCTCTTTGGAGAGCAAAGGTATCAGGCAGCTTTTGCTTAGGGACCAGGTGTTTTTTTTTATCGGGGCTCCCAGATAACCATCACTGAGGCGAAGGTCTAGGTACCACGGTATGATGGTAATTCCATCAGATCCTGCTCTGGTCTGAGACTGGTCGAAAGAAGGAACGCCTGTAAACCCCTTCACCTCTTAGGGTGTCAGACGCCCTCAGCGTAAAATACACAAGTTGAACTATGTGACTTTTTTTTCTTGTTGTTGTTGCTCCTTGCACAGCTATCGCATTCTGTATCTCTGCATCCTTCTGTATTAACGGAGCTGCCGGGTGGGATAATAGAACACACCTTCCCCTTCTAGCCAGGGTAAGGGTCTAAAAATATTCTAAAAGCAAAGAGCCCCCAGAATCATACAAACATTTCAGCAGCCAAATGAGCAGAGTGTCTGTTTCTGTTGCTGTGTTTTTAAGTCAACAATTATGTATGAAATTACTCCTGTGCACACAGAACAACAAAGGCGTTTTGGGTCCATTTGTACAGGTGAGAAAATGGGTCAGCTATGTAACACTGAACCCCAGGTGTGCACATGGCAGAAAAATTCTGTCATCTATTGCTTTCATGGAGGACTTCTGGGGCAGGCTCAGAGCCCCACGTAGTCACTTGCCAAGGCTTTAATAATAGAACAGCTACAAGGAAAACTTCCCTAACCCTTTGCTCTGTTGAGAAAGGACTTAAGAATAAAAAGCATCTGAATGTTTTAAAAGCAACTGTGAAACTTAGTAAATGAGAAAATTAGAGAAAGGTCATTACAATATGAATGAATACTCTTAAAAACAAACAAACTAACCCCAAACCTTACTGTGCTTTTTATCTTTCCCAGAAAAAGAATGGTCAGATGCGTACAGAAGCAAACTCTACTTGTTAGCCATGCTGAGCAAAGCTGGATTTGTTCGCTCGCAGGAATGAAAAGCACAACAGTGAATCTTGGAGGCATTATGTCTTAGCAAAATTAGCATAACCCAGCACATCAGACTATTAAAATTTAAAAAGGATTTCAAACTGTCCTCATATCATCAGCAGAGTCATGTCACAGATTTTTTTTATTGGTTCGGCAAGCTAGGTGTAATTGTATCAATATTTTAATGCTTGATGCATATTGCCTGTGATACATTGCTTGCATAAATAAAAAGCACCAATATTCAATTGCCAATGAAATAATCACACACTCTAGATCTTTATTATATCATGCATTATTTAATTACAATAATCAGAGTCCTTTTGAAGGTAAAACAAGATTAAAAAGGTTTTGTTTTATTGGATCTATATATTTGATTTAAACTTTACATGTTAGCTTTACATTAAGAATTTATAAGGCATCAGTTCAAATGGTGCTATTATAAGAGTTTATTTCTTTTATAATTAGTACAGTACTCTTAAAGTACTCTGACTACGAGAGATAATATTTCAGTATTTTAATGAGCTTTTTAAGTGTAATTGATGTAACAATCATTGAATTACACATTCCTACCTGAAGAATAATGAAGGAAACATTTTAATGAGAAATTTAATCATTATTAGCAAATGATCTACTAAACTGCCATTTGCTGACATTTAAAAGCTTAATGGCAAAAAGCTGTATTTTCCTACATCCGCGTCAACATCAATGGCGATTACTTTTCTGTTACTCTGATTTCCCAGGTTAACTTTCCACCGTCGCTAATTTATTTATAAATTTGAGAAAACTTTCTTTAACCCACAGTTGTCAGACCCTTCCAGAAAGTGTGGGGCTTGACACTTAGAGGGATAATTTAAATAAATTAGCCCCTTTTCCAGCCTTCAGCAGTTTTCAGCATAAAAGGGCTCTTTCTTGTGAGTATTCATGCTTGCATCAGCTTGATTTTGATGAATGCCCTGCGAATTCCCTGATAGTACCTCAGACAGAGAGATCTTAGACCGATGTCAACAAGGGGTTTTAAAGCTCCCTCATTTCAAGAACACATCAGCATTCAGAGAGGGACAGATCTGAGTAAGAGGAGCCTACTATGCAGCTTTTCCAACTTCTGGGGTTGGGTTTTACTGCTGAGTTTACAGAAATCTCTGTGTCGCGGGGAGAGAGATTTAGAATGAAGACATCAGAGTGGAGTCCATAACACTGTGTTTAGGGGGTATAAAAAGAATCGCAAGATACCACTAGGTAGGCAGGAATTTATGTAACCCATTGTAGGTTAAGAGAATTAAAAGAAAAGCTCAACCTTCCAACGGAAGAGTCTCCCGACCTCCCCATCTTTACCAGGCGTCCATGTAACTTGCTAGTTAGTTCTATAAGGCCAGTCATTTCCAGGACTCCTCAGTGGAGTGCTGCTTATCTTGCTGTGTGATTTGTATTATGTCAATAATCAATCTAGAGGAGAGAGAGGAGTAGAGATAGACACACACTATTATGAATCCAATGCACAATGAGATTTCTCTCTTTCCCTTTCTTTCACTCTTTCCTTTCCTTTCCCTTTCCCTTTCCTTTCCTTCTTTTTCTCTCTTCCTTTCCCTTCCTTCGTTCCTTCCATCCTTCTCTCCTTCCTTCCTTTCTTCTGTCCTTCCTTCCTTTCTGAGTTCTGACTTGGAATCCTGACTGTGAATGGGAAAAAGAGAGAGGAAAGAGAAAATACTAGCATGTGACTCATACCAATGTCCTGATGATCACTAAAGTCCCTTTTAGTCTAGGCATACTAGGTTTCCCCCAGCTACTAACTTTTTCTCTCAGAATTCTCACAGCCCTTGATTTTTTTGTCTCCTTGTGGAATTTGCTCTTTTTCATTTTGCATGCTGGTATTGACTGAATATTTGTGCCGCTGACTCCAAAATTCGTATGTTGAATTCCTACCCCTCAGTGTGATGAAATTAGGAGGTGGGGCTTTGGGGAGGCCATTAGGTCATGAGGATAGAGTCCTTAAGAATTAGTGCTATTGGGGCGCCTGGGTGGCTCAGTTGGTTAAGCGTCTGACTTTGTCTCAGGTCATGATCTCACTGTTCCTGAGTTTGAGCCCTGCGTCGGGCTCTGTGCTGGCAGCTCAGAGCCTGGAGCCTGCTTCACATTCTGTATCTCCCCGTCTCGGCCCCTCCCCAACTTGTGCTCTGTCTCTCTCTCTCTCTCTCAAAAATAAATAAACATTTAAAAAAAAGAATTAGTGCTCTTACAGAGAAGAGCCCAGGAGCTCCATGGCCCTTTTTGCCTTGTAAAAAGCAAAGAAGGAAGTCTGTAACCCAGACGAGGGCTCTCTCCCAAACCTGACCCTGCTGGCACCCTGATCTCAGATTTCTAGCCTCCAGAACTGTGAGAAATACATTTCTTTTATTTATAAGTCCCACAATCTATGGTAATATGTTCTAGCAGCCCAGACTGACCAGGATACATGCTCTCAAGGAAGATGATTAGAATTAAAAAAAAGAAAACCTCATTTTTATTTCCCTCATAACTGAGGGAGCTAGATTCTATGGCTGACTCTCCACAGCTATTGCTGAGAACTTGGTGAAAGCTCCAGCGCTGACAGGCTGTGCTGGGCACCACACCTGGGTGTCTGACATCTGGTCTTTTTACTGCTTGTAAAGGAGCACACAATGACAATGTTAGTAAATGGCCTACGAGAGGTTAGAGCACTCAAGGAACTATGGACAAAACATCTTTCAAGAAAAGGGCAGAGCTGAGAAACAATATGTCAGCTTACTTTTTGTTTGGGGGGCCATGATGCAGCAAGTGATTGTTGATACTGTTTATTATGGAAGATGCCATTGCCAAAACTCTAAAAAACAAGACTGACATACTATATTGGACTGTATATAAAGTTTATTCCCCAATCCATTCTGATCCTGTGGTGAAAAACAAGATTACAAAGAACTACCAATAAAGCAGATCCCTTCTGCTAATTACACTATGATTATAAATCCTTAACACAGTTGCCTATAAAGGTGGCCAGTGTGTTACAGCCAGACAGGATATAGGATAGCACTGAATTTATTTTTTTATTAAAAATTACTTTACATTTATTTTTTAAGATTTGGATATCATTTGTTCATAACTATAATACGTGTTCTTAGAGATACAAGACAACTTTTACATTATATTTAAAAATTAAATAAGCATATTTTTTCCAGATCTCCTATATCAGAAGGAAATAAAAATGCAATATCGAAGAAAACATAAGTGAATGTCTGGCTGGAAATATGAAGGGTATTTTCAGAGAAACTGGGTCAGGATTAGTTATTAGAAATTTTTACCAAAATTATATTAGGATGGTGTTATTTAGTTGTGATACCGTATCATGAGCTACCAATATGAGTTACCCATATGAGCTACCAAATTTTTATTAACATACACATTTTCTTGTTTACGATTCAGTTATAGTGATATCTGTCCAATGGAGCAATTTCAGGAGGCTAGTCTCAGGAAAAGAAGAGAAGGACAACTTGTTACAACTGGAAAGAAAGAGAGAGTAGGGAGGGAGAGGAAGGAAGGGTGGGGAGAAAGGAAGGAAAGAAGACTGAGGGAGAGAAGAAAGAGAGAGGAAGAAGCTGTAATGTGCAGCACTAAACCAATGCAAATTAAAAATGCAGTGTTTTCTAGAATGTAGAAGAAATTTCCTCCTGAGAGCATAATGCCCAGGACAATAAACAGCTCTATTCAAATGGCAGCACAGTGGCAAAGGGCAACGGCACAAATTGTATGATAGTTTTGGGCGCACTTTAATTCCTTCAAGAGTGCCGGCAATATTCTAGTATTAGAAAGGGTGCCACTAATGAAAAAAGGACATATAGATATAAATCAAAGAAAATGAGAACGAGAATTAATTTAAGTGAAAAGTACTTTTTAGATGAAAGCATCAGTATTGTTGTAAGTATTTAATGATTCTCTTTACCCTCATCACCTCAGTTTTATCCATTATATTGGAAACCCAAAGACTCTAACTCATCCAGTTAGCAAACCAGATATAAACAGAAGCTACCTTTAAAATGCATTTCTAAAAGCATGCATCCAAAGACTGGGGGAACATGAGATGAAAGCCCAAGAGAGTTAACAATGCCCCTTCAGAGCAGCCTCATGTTGCTGCAACAAAAGTGGTCAGTGACAAGTTCCCCAAACAGTTGCTGGAGACTGATTCCAATTCAGGAGATTCTACCAACTGCGTGAAAGCTTATCAGAGAGGTCAGAGAGCATGTTCAATCGCGTGAGCTTCCCCTTCTTTTGCTACCATTTAAGGAAAAATCCCGCCCACCCCCATATAAAAACCCCGTATATAATCCCAAGTAAATACGAGTCCAATGCAGGCCTTGGATCTAACTTACTGATACGTCCTTCTCAGCTTGGATAAAATATTTGAGCTGCATACGTCTACACCTACACTCCACACACACACTCATCCTAAATGACGGTTGATTTGCTTGAGATACACATAACTGGTACTTTTTGGGGGTAGACTCCTGTGTCCATTTATAGGAAAGGAGAATCACAACTCAAACTTCTCTCACTTTGAGCTTAAGTTCTCTTGTTCTCTTTATCTGAATTATTATTTTCTCCCCACTTGATCTCTGCCTTCTCATATACTTTTTTTCTTCAAGTCAAGTCCAAATCCCACGGCTTTCCTTTGGTCATCCACAACTGAAAGGAATCTCCCATCTTTAGAAATGCCATAGTCCATGTGGTCTGTATAATTTATGCATATCACACAGAGCATACTACTTAATGCCTCATATCAACCATTAAACATAGATATTTTCTGTACGACTAGATTATAAACTCTTAAAGGGCAGGGCTAGGCCATATACTACAGTTGTAAGAGAAAGGGACCCACATATTCTACTAACTGTGTACCCTGAATAAATGCCCCAACCTCAGTGTTCTCATCTGTAGCTGGGAATAAGAAAAGGGTATGTCTCATCAAGTTGTTCTGACAATTAAACAAGATAATGCATGTGGCATAGTGCCTTGCATATAGGAAAGTGTTCAGTAAAAGTTAGCTGTCATCCTTGTTGTTAGTTATTGTGTATTTGCTCCTCAGTCCCACTCTCCGGGTGCCTTGCACACCACGTGTACTCAATGCTGGTATTTTTGATTGTCTGACAAGTGGGTATCTATGGCCTTGGCCATGCAATATCTCTTTCTCACTCAGTTAACGGTTCCCTAATGTCTCTCTGCCATTCCTCACTCATTAGCTCTTCTTACATACTGCCTTACCTCACGCAGACTTCCTGTGGCCTGGTGTAAGCCCATCATTCCACCAGCCAGAGGAAGGTCTGTGATGCCCAGGGATTGCCCAGCAACCAAACTTCCTTTCAATTATTCTTATCCAGGAGTCATTCTGGGAAACCATTTAAGCATATAAAACAGTCACAGTCTTTTCCTCGATTTGGCAAACCCCAAGGTACTGAGAGAATGTCCTGATGCCATCCCAGAAGCCCTCAGCTCTGGGAAAGCTCAGACAGTTCTACGAACTTTTTCAGTTGGCCCTCCTATTTGTGGGCCTCACCATTTCACGGTCACCGAGAAGTCATCATTAATCATTCCAAGAGGGTGCCTCACACATGTTGTTTGAAGAGTAGTAGGAGTTCTATTTGAACTCCAAAAGTGAACCAAATGTGAATTCATCTGAGAATTTGGGCACGTGCAGGTATGTTTAAGAAATGGTGGTATTAGTTTCTTTCTGGTATGTTTATTTACCTGAAGAATAAGGTCCTCCTGGGAAAGCAGAGATGTTTGTGCCAGAGCAGTGAACCACATCAAAAGAGGGGCTCCTCTGCCAAGATGAAGGACTGAACCCCAGCACTTTGTGGCTACTTTATCCCACATGGGCTCCAGTCATGGGTTTTTATTTTTGTAGTTCTGTGAATAAATCTTGCTTTCCCCTATTTGTCCTCCATGAATTAGATGAAATGTGACTTCCTTTGAATCCTAGAGTGGGATGACTGCAGCAGGAGGAGAGACAAGTACAAAGAAGGCTACACATAACCTCCCTGCGTTACTCAGTGTTCAAGAAGTCAGCATCAGTGGTAACAACTGTCCTTATCCTGAATGACACTCCCCTTGGAAAAGGGGATGGGAATCATGGCGCAGGTATTGTTTGGCATCAGCTGTCATGGGGGTGCCGTCAGCAGGTGAGGCCACCCTGCACCGGTGCCTCTGGTGTGTACAGTGGTCCTTAGACATCAGACATGAGGAGGGTGGATGCCTTCATCAGTGGGCATGAGAGCTGTTACCTCTACAGGTGCCGGTCAATTGTCACCCTTTCAGCAGTGGCAAGAACCACGGGAAACAGGAGTGGAGGAGAGGAAAATGAAGACCTCTTACCCTTGAGAGAACTAGTGTGAGAAGCATAAAAATCAGGGGCTCCCTGGAAATTCCCAGCACCAGACTTGAGAGGAAGCCTGAAATTATCATAAAGCATACAGGGGAGGAATCCAGGAGAACAGACTTCGGTGACTGTTGCCGTGATCCTGACCTTCCTCCGGACCGTCAAGGTCACTGTGAGGCCTAGAGTTACACAAGCCTGGAAAAGCAACATGCTTAGAAATGTGTGGAGACGTGGCTCTGCTGGCCCCAAAGTGAAAACATTAATTTTGAATAAAAAAAAAATGCTCTCTCTCTTTTATTTTTTCCTTTTTCAAACCTGACATTCATTTCAATGCTAACAACCTAAAGCCTTTCAAAACATGGCGTGAGGACTTAATGCTGTCTTTTGTAATTGCTGAAACTTTTATTGAAAATGTTTGGTCCTGAGCTCTGAAGATCAAGCATACAAAAGTGAGTGATGCATTTAAAAGGCAAATGATCCTGTGAAATGTCAGGCCCGGGAACAATTTTGGAGCTGCAGTTGGTAAAAACTGACAAAAATAAGTACTGTGTGTAAGCAGTAAAACTTCTCACCAAGTCTTCCAAACTTTATACGATTTGTGGAGCCTCAGATTTAGTTGTTTGTCTCTCAGATCAAAGACATGGGTCTACTAAGAATAACCTATGTCTATTTTTATGGGATGAGGTCTGTTTACAGGAGCACAGTATAGAAGTGGTGTGTATACAGCTTTGGCCCTAAGTGCTATGGAGGGTAGCTGAGATTTGTGGGGGTTAGTATTATCCAGATAGACTCTCTAGCAGCTTTTCTGGCATACCTCATTTCTGCAAGGGACCACTACGGCTTATTCCTAGCAAACACACATAGGTCACTAAGGTTGAGAATGTTTCTGGCCCATCAAACAGAAAATTCAGACTTTGGGCCCTGGATCTTTGTCCCCAGCAAGAACGTTAACCTGTCATTGCTTCTGACGAAGATGGAGTAAAAGTGACCACATTTAACCTCTGCCTGAAAAAATGAAAGATACCAGATAGTAATAATCATGATTTTCTACACATTAGATATCGGGCAACGGGCAGTGATCCCTAAGCAACGGGAACAATGAGATGAGCCCTACACTTGCCATTGACATAGGCTTTAAGAGGGTATCCAGGTGGTGGTGGATGGAGGGGGCGCCCTGGCAGAGCCCAGCCGAATCCTAGGTTGAGGACACAGAGCTAGGTATGGGGAGACACAGGCAGCTAGAGCCCCCAAGACAAAGTTCCAGACAAGAGAGCTGCTAGAGGAAGAAGACTCTTGGAGATCTGCAGAGGGGCTCCTGAGTATTTAGCAGAGTATTTACGAGCACAGGCCAGTGATGAAACTGAGGCTGGGGAAAAAAGCAATCAAAAGGATTAGAGAAAACACTGTCAGGTGGCCACGCAGAGCTGGGAGAGTACCTGCTCCCACCACGACTGAAAAACCTCATAATTCACAGACCATTGTCAGGAGTGCACAGAAGTTTCTTGCCCTGCTAGTGGGAAATAACCAGCCCTAGGCTAAACACTGCTCTGGACTCACTTAAAAATCTTAAAAGTAAGACCTTTCACAATTTCGAATTTCCAGGTAATTTAGTCGTGGCCCAGAACAAAGAAGAAAAATGTTTATGGGAACACAAAAATGAGGAACACTCAACAGGGTGAAAAATTACCAGATATGCGAAGTATCAGGAAAATGCTACCTTGATGCACAATGAAATCAATAACTTAAAACTAATCCCCAATAGACACAGATGTTAGTATCAGAAGACAAGGATATCAAACAGTTATAATGACTGTATTCTCTATGTTCACAGAGTTCAGAAGAGACGTGGAGGGTAAAAACACCAAAGACTCCTAGAGGTGAAACAAATCTAGGTGGGATTAACAGCATATTAGTCATTGCAGAAGAAAAGATTAGTGAATTTGAAGATGTAGCAATAAAAGGCATTCAAAATAAAAGAGAAAAAAAAATTAAAGCATCAGTAAGCTGACGGACAACTTTAAGTTTCCTAACATTGAAATCCTATGAGGAGAGAAAAGGGACTGGGCAAAAAAGGTTAGAAATAACGGATGAAATTTTTCCAAATTTAATCAAAACCACAGAGCCCAAATCCAAGAGTTTCAATGAACCCAAGTGTAAGAAATATGAAGAAAACTACTCCAAACTATATTGTAACCAAACTTCTTAAAATCAATGATAAAAAGATAATATTGAAAGCAGCCAGAAGAAAAAAACATATTCCACATAGGGGAACAAGGATGAGAATTCTATCATATTTCTCATAAGGAAAAAAGTAAAGGAGAAAACAGTGGAGCAATGTCTTTGAAGAACTGAAAGGAAAATGGTCCCATAAACCCAGAATTCTATACCTAAGAAAAATACTTTCCAGAAATGAAGGTGAAATAAGTATTTTTTTCAGATGTAAAAAAGCTGAAAAATTCAGGACTAGCAGTTCAACATTGTAAGAATGCTAAAGAAAGCCCATTGGGAAAAAGGAAAATAATTCTAGATTAAAGAGTAAAGGCTGCCTACAAAAGGAATGGAAAGCACTGGAAATGGCAACACATGAGTACCAACGAAAGAGTCTTATTTCTTACTGATTAAATCTTTTTAAAAGGTAACTGTTTCAACAACAATAATAGCAACGTGATGGGGATCATATAACAAATGCATAAGAAGTATGTATGACGTCAGTGGCAAAAAGACTGAGGGGGCTTCTGAAAGTACGCTCTCGTAAGATTCTAAAATTCTACAGGAAGTGGTGTAGTAGCACCTTATGTAGAATATAATAAGTTAACAGATGTGTACCTGAAGTCCTAAAGAAAGCACATACCCAAGAGTCACACGTATTAAGCCAGCAAAATAGGTAAAAATGGAATCATAATAATAACTAACCTAGCAGAAAGCAAAAGAGGGAGAATAAAATGAACGAAGAACAGGTGAGACAAACAGAAAACAAATGGAAAGATGACAGACTTAACACTAACCATATCAACAATTATATTGCCTAAAAATGATTCGAACACTCCAAATAAAAGGCACAGATTGTCAAACTTAATTAAAAAACAAACAAACAAACAAAAAAAAAACATGGCCTATATGTCATTTACAAGAAATACAATTTAAATATAAAGAAACAAATACTTTAAAAGTAAAGGGATGGAAGAAGATATCCCATTCTAATGCTAATTAAAAGAAAGCTGGAGTGACTATATTAATATCAAACAAAGCAGATGCCAGGGCAAAGAATATATTAGCAAAGGTAAAGAATGTCATATCACAATGATAAAAGACTCAGTTCGTGAAGAGGACATAAAAATCCTAAATGTTCATGCACCTAATAACAGAACTTCAAAATACATGAAGCAAAAACTGAGAACTCCTTGGAGAAACAGACAAATACATAAGTATAATCTATGATTTCAATATCGCTTTCTCAATAATTGATAGAACAAGCAGACAGAAAATCAGTAAGGACACAGAGACCTTACTGCAGTATTATCAACCAAATTGACCTAATTGAGATATATATGTATATACACTCCACCCTATAAACATTAGAATACACATTCTAATACATACCAAGATGAGCCATATTCTAGGCCATAAAACATGTCTCAGTAAATGTAAAAAGATTCAAGTCTTGCAAAATATGTTTTCTAACCATGAAAAAATTAAATAGGAAATCAAAACAAAAAAATCCCTTATATTTAGAAATTTTAACACATTTCTAAATACACCATAGATCAAAGAGGAAATCAAAAGAAAAACTACAAAGTAATTTGAACTTAATAAAAATGAAAACACCACGTATCATTAATTTGTGTAGTCCAGTAAAGCAGTACTAGGGGGCAGGAGATGGGGATTAATAACATGAAATGTCTCTATTAGAAAAGAAGAAAGGTCTTAAATTAATAAACTTACCTTCCACTGTGAGAAATAAAAACACCATACACACACAAAAATAGAATTATTAAAAAAGTAAGCAGAAGAAGGGAAATAATAAATATCAGAACAGGAATCAATGAAATGGAAAACAGAAAAAGAGGAGAGAAAAAAAATCAGTGAAACAAAAACACGTCCTTTGGAAAAAAAAAACAATAAAGTTGGTAAACTTCCAGCCAGACTAATTAGTAAAAGAGAGAGAAAGAAGACATAAATTACTAATTTTAAAAAAGGGAGAGGTGATACCATTAAAATTTTCCATCGATTAAAAGGATATGGGAATGTTATATCAACTTTATGTCAATAACTTCAACAACTTAGACAAAACAGGAAAGTTCCTTAAAGAAACAAACTACCAGAACTCACTCAAGAAAAAGATAATCTGAATAACTCTATGTACTTTTTAAAATAGTATTTTTAAGTTTAAAACTTTCCCACAAAGAAAATTCCAAGACGAGATGACTTCACTGTTGAATTCCAAACATGTAAGAAAATAATATCAGTTTCATACAAATTCATCCATAAAATTGAAATGGAGGGATCATTTCCCATCTCATTTTATGAAGCCATCATCACCCAATAATAGAACCAAAGATAGATATTATAAGAAAACTACAGATCAATTTTCCTCATGAACATGATACAATTTGCTTTAATTGGCAAATGGAATTTGCTGGGAAGATTTTGCTTGATGAACAAAATAAATCAAAGCCAGTAAAACCATACTGAATAAGGTCCATGATGCTATCATGATGTCGACTCCTCCAGGAAAATAGCATTTTATATAACTAAGTTTCTCATTTCTACAAAATCAAAAAAGCAGTAATTCTCTTCATTCACAAAAGTGACCATGCTTTGGATCCTGAGGAGGGATAAAGTAGTGGTTGTGGTTAGAACACAGATTCTGAAGTCAGATTGCCGGGAATTCCATTTCAGCTCCACCTCTTACTACCTTTATAACTTTTGAACATTGCTTAACTTCTCTGTGCATCAATTTCATCTGTCTTGAAAGGGAGAGGATCTATCTCCTTCTCAAAGGGATGTTGTGAGAAAGAAATGATTTAATTCTTATAAAATGTAGAGAGCAGGGGGGTGTGGCCTGGTGAACGCAGTAAGGCTCACAAAGGCTAGCAAGGAACAGTGGTAGAAGCAGTAAACAGGACAGGACTTAAAAGCTGGAAACTGAGACCAGATCATGAAAAGCCTCGTGTGCCATGCAAAAGCAGTGAGATTTGATCCTGGTGAAGACAGAAAACCAACGAAGAATTTAACATAGCCTGTATCATAGCCAGATAAAATAGATCCAAGAGAAAGAAAGGAGAAGTCAGGAAAATTTGCTAAGAAGCTGTGTAAGTTTCCTTTTGCCGTTTGCAACAAATTACCACAAATTTAGTGGCTTAAGACAACACAAATTTATTTTCTTTCAGTTTTTGTGCTAGAAGTCTGGCACCAGTCTCACTGGGCTGATATCAAGGGGTTGGCGGGATTTTCTTCTTGCTGGGGGCTCTGGAGTAAATTCACTTCCTTGTCTTTTCTAGCTTCCAGAGGTCACCTGCTTTCCTCGGTTTGCGGTCCCTTCCTCCATGTTCAAAGCCAGCAATGAGTCCCTCTGATCACACATCACTCTGGCCTGTTATGCTACCTCTTTCACTTTTAAAGACCCCCGAAGTTAAATTGGACTCACTCCTATAATCCAGGATAATCTCTCTATTTTAAGGTTACCTGATTAGCAATTTTAATTACATCAGCAACCATAATTCCCCCTTGTTATGTAATGTAGCATAATCACAGGGTCTGAGACTAGGACATGGACACCTTTGGGGAGCCATTATGCTTCCTCATACAGAAGCTATTATAAAATCTCAGGTGAGACATGGTATGGGGTTGAACAAAGGTGGTGGTAATAGAAATAGATTGGAGGGAATATATTAAAGAGTATCTTTAGATGCATAAGTAAAGGAATATATACGTTCATTTGGGTGGGTTTGGAGGGTACAGAGGACATGAGGGAGAATGGGAAATTACAGATGTCTCCTAGTTTATTAGGTTTAAAACACTGGTGAAAGATGATGTCACTAATTACTGTGAATATGGTTTCCACTGCGTGATTTATGAAGTCTTTATAGGACATTAAGAGTGAGATGCCCACAAGGTTGCTGGAAATTGGGTCTGTAATTCAGGAAAGCAGTAATACAGCTGACCAAGATCTGAGCACTGGGCATGTAATACTGGCATGAAGTCTCAGAGTAGCTGCTATAAATTACCCAGTATCCTAAAGACATATACCCACATACTCACACTCAATATTCAGTAGCTTCCATTGGTACTAGCTGGTACTTAACATGACAAAGTTAAGATCTATCTTAAAAACAAAATGTAAATTATCTACAACATCTGCAACTGAATCTTGACAGGCAGCTTATAAGAGGAGCAAAGATTTACTAATATAATGGTGAACCCTTACAGAGGTGGCATTTCCTAGCCCCCAAAATGTGGAAAGGCCAGCTGGTAAGGCTATGTTCTACTCAAAGATGCAAAGAATTGTGACATGGGCTGCAGCCGTGACTGTCCAGCTCCAGGTTCTCGTGTTTTCTCTCTCACGGAACACAAGGAGACTACACTATTTTTCCCACTGGAAACCATGTTTCTATTCAAGATTTGGGCATTTCCCCATTTTGTGAGAGGCTTCAGCTCTATATATCTTTAAAAGTCACTGCTGTATATAGGAAATCTCTGCAACTTCCCATTGATTTTGCCAGGAACCTAAAACTGCTCTAAAAAAACAAAGTCTTTAAAAAAGTTAGTATCGAAAGCATGGTAACATCCTGCTTCAGGATATTGCTCCCAAAGCCCAATGATTTTCAAAATAAACTATTTATTTTATTCATTAAGAAAATTGAGGTGGTATGATAATATTAATATACTAACAAATAACGGTGATCTTTTAGAATCCTCTCTTATAGAAAAGATCTGAAGTATTGTACAGATCTGTTAATTCACAGCAAGGCAATCGGTGCACAGTATAAACCATGGGTAATAAAACATCCTGCAACGAAAAACTTAGAATTCCATATAAATGGCTGGGGGTGGTTGAGAAGGCAGGGTAGACATGTCCATTTAAATATAGGACCTTGATTAATTTTCTTCTATAGTAGAACCATAATAACCAAAAATAAGCTCACTGATGTAGCTGTAGTGACATATGAGTTGGAACGCATGGCGTGTACAAAGGTGAGTAATAAAAGTGAAGCAAACGAGCAAAAATATATCAAAAATGACTAAAATTATGTGTTTTCATTGTTACGAAATGTAGTGAAATTCTCATCTGGTGAATTCCAATTCAGCATTTCCTTGATATATCTTTCATAATTTTCACTGTAATTATAATGAAAATCATTTTTCAATGTAATTTTGTAATAAAAATGTTTCTTTATTTCTCATTACATAAGAACATGATCTTGTACAGTTACTGAGCAGGCTTACAATATGCACACTGTATCTTCCCTTTCTTACCATTTAATCTCTTCATAGTCTACAGATGTCAAGAGGTTCAGATTAAGCTTGTTAAAGATCTGCTTCACTCGAACTCACTGATGATTATTTATTTAGCAGTTTTATGTAACCCTGTCATTGATAAGCACTCTATTAATTTGCCGAGGGACAAATCAACACTAGTTATTTTTCTACCGGCTATTAGACTCGGTGCTGCTGTTTGTTACAAACCACTTGCCAGTTAATTATAAATTATGGGTCCTCTTTGCCTATATTAATTGATATCTCCTCTGCCTTTGTAATACTAGACAAATAAATTGAAGGCAAGATTTATGAAGCAGTGTATGTCTTGTGTCTCTTGATTAGTATTCTTTACTTTTTTAACATTTATACTTGTTTATACAGATCTGACAGACCAATGCATTAGAGAAATGATCTTTGGAGTGTTTTATGGTAAAGAGAGAAAAAAGATTTAACGGGCTTCTTACAAATTTATTTCAAATGACCCACCACTCATTGTACACAATTCCTAAAATGCCTTTGGACTTGGTGCTATAGACTAGTGATGGCAGCTTCCCAAATATGCAAAAGCTAATATTCAAATAGTTGTAAGCCTATGCATGTACTTGCTATAAGGTAAACAAATACGTAGTGTATATAACTTAAAATTAATATCACTTTACACATGCAATAACCAATGTCCTTTTCTTTCACTTTACTGCACATATGCATTCCATTACACCTGCTTTTGCGTACATGTGGAGACCTTTTAAATTTTTCTCATTTAAACAATCTGTAGTGTAATACACAGTGACAAAACAATAAACTATAGCCATTTTTAATTTTCAGAAGCATAAATTATGGATGGCACTTGCCATAGGACATGCACCTTTCCATTTGCAGCTCACAGAGGAGCCGGAGTCAGAATTTAGGCCAGGTAGGAAGAAAGAAAAAAAAAACCATTCTACAAAATAAAGTCTTAATTCGTTTGCTCCCTGGACAGTATCAAACATTGAAGAACTGCAAATTTAATGGGAAGGATTACCCCAGAGGGTCACTGGACTATATTCTGATTTCAAAGGGCTTCAGAACCTAGCTATCTGCCAAAAGATCTGGGTCTCTGAAATCCTAATTTTATATATAATTTTTCCACTTAATTGACAATTTTGACCCAAGTTACATTTGCAATATCTCGAATTCCTAATAATTCCCCATCTGACATAAATCTAGCAAATGGACAGAGAGCCCACTGGGGTGGGTGGGTTGTTTTTCCATTAGTTCTCATGGGAAAGGAGAGATATATTGGTCAAGCAGATCTGTTCCTATTTTCACCTCAGACATAATTGAATCCCTTCTCCAACATATTCATGTTTGAAGATTTAAAGACTCCCCAATTAGAATTTAGAGGAAGCCTTTAGAGTAAAATTAGCCAGCTCATTCAGAAAACATGCACTCTGCTAATGTGCTATGAAACTGACCTTGAGCCACTTTTTAATAATGAGATTTCAAGAATCATCTTCTCCTATATACCATGCTACCTTTTGTTAGCTGTTTCTGGGCACACCTCCCAATGGATGTCATGAGTGATAGAATTTCCTGATAGCCTTGATTCATTTGATTATGCAGAAAATATGCTATTAATCATCCCTCAACAATTTATTATTTTGTCTGTATATCCTCCATGTTACCCTTCCTACCATTTACCATCTCACTGCTCAAAATCTCTGTCCCCCACGGTCAAACAAGATCTGAATTAGATTTAAGTTATTAGTTACAACTTGAAATTACTTTGATTAGCAGTGGATTGGGGTTGACACTAACCTCTCAAATAAATCATTTTTGATTATTCACATTTCACATATTCATATCACTTTTGAACCCAATTACATGGTTAATCCATTGTTTGCCAAACTATGGTGCACTTTTTTTTTTCCCCTAATGCTTCATACTCCATGCCCTGACCCAGTGGCTCTCAACTCGGGCAAATTTGTTCCCCTGTGAACATTTGGCAATGTCTAGAGACACCTATGGCCGTCCAACATGGGGGAAGGAAAGGGACTGCCACTGGCACGTAGTAGGTACCAGACAGAGATAATATCAGACACTCTACAGTGCAAGAATAGCCTCCAAAACAAAGAATTACTGGTCTCAGATGCCAATAATGATAAGGCCAAGAAACCCTACTCTAACCCCTCAAAAATACACCCTAATTTTCTTTCTTAAAGGCGCATTAATAAGTAGAGCAAGAGTTTGGGGGAAGAAAGTTTAGAAATCTAATATGACTACATTTTCTTATTTTGGGTGACTCATAGAGGTTGCCTAAGTTGCTCACTGACGAGCAAACTGACCTGAGGTACTCAGACAACACTGGATTTAAAGTGCGCACACTTGGGAATGGAAAAGAATCTTCTGTGAAGCTTGCGTGTGTTACTTCATGAAAACATTATCAGAAATGCAGTCAAGAGGAATATTCAACTTTATTTTATTCAACTCAAATAGTTGAATTAGGAGCTCTGAACTGGTCAGTGGGAAGAGTGGAAGGAGCTATGAGTTATAGAGACCATTGAGGCAATCTGGCCATGGAGGCAATATGCTTCCAGAAGAGGGAGCATGGGTGGATGAAAGGACATGAAGTGGATTATAGTGCACCTGGGAAAATTTACTAATCTGAGATAGGAATGTTCTCATTCAACAATTGTTTACTGACATCCAGTGGGTATAAAGTACGATGTACTAGAACAGTTGTCTTCAAACCTTCATTTCTCCACTCCAAAAGTATTTTTAGCATATAATTATGTATAATGATATATATGTGTAATATGTAAATTTGAATATTCAATATTAGTAAAACATAATTTCTCATTTAAAACTATGAATAGATTCTCTATTACCTAATGTCCTAATATCAAATATGATCCTGACACAGCCTCAACATGCACACCTCATTTTGGAGTCTGATGCATGAGGACATACAAATTGAATTCTTTAAATGTGTCCCCACTAGATGATGGGATTTGATCCCTGTTTTATTTAGGGAATAATGGAGTTGGCCTATAAAGAGCTGATCCCGTAGAATGGAATACGTTAAGTACACACACACCATGAGGCAGAATTATAATGGAGTAGTTATGAGGGAAAGAGCAGATTTGTCTCTGCCATACACTTTACCAAGATCTATTTTGAAGCCTGGCCAAGAAACCCACAAATTTTCCTTCTATTATTATTTCTATTTATTTAAAAAATTTTTAATGTTTATTTATTCTTGAAAGAGAGACAGAGCGCAGGTAGGAAGGGGCAGAGAGAGAGGGAGACACAGAATCCAAAGCAGGTGCCAGGTTCTGAGCTGTCAGCACAGAGCCCAACATGGGGCTTGAACTCACAAGCAGTGAGATCACGATTTGAGCCGAAGTTGGACACTTAACCGAGGTGAGTCACCCAGGTGCCCCTGTTTCTCTTTCTTAAGAGATCCTTGGGTTACGACTATGTTTCCTCTTATGTAAGAGACCCCAAATAAGCTTTATAAGGCCCAATTAAGCTGATTGCATACTACATGTATATCTAAAATTGGACCTCACTGGATTCCTAGATTCCTCCAGTATCAAAAAGAAACCATCCAGTTAGGAACCGTATAAACAAACTCCTCTCTCTCCAAAATGAGTTTAATTCTTTAAGTCAGGAGGGGATCTTTGTCTTCTTTCTTCTTAAACTAGTAACTTTTCCAGTTAATCAGTAACCATGCTGGACAAATCACAGGAGACATTTATCATGCCAAAATTTTGGCCATTGTTTTAGCACTTTAGCATTTTTCTTCGGAAAATGTCCTTTGGCACTGTTTTGCTTGTTGGGAGTTTATAAACTAGTAGACCAGGCTGGAAGGTGAGTATGGTCTCACTTTGGATGAGCAGGGAATTTTCTGCAGGGTGGTAAGATAGACATCACCACCCTATTTCTGCAACAAAATATTTTACTTACTTACTCACTGATTTAGCTCTCAAGGGTGTTTGTAATATGGAACCTCCATATTTAATATCAATACTCAAGGGAATCTGAGTAACTCTTGAATTATTAGTTCTCTATTCCCTGAAAATAAGTTGGAGAAACAATCTTTTACTAACAGAGTCTTTAGCTTTCTCTTACCTTAGAGAACCAAACCCATTATATGCCATATTCCCTATTTCCTTTACACTTTTGTGATATTCACTGAGCACATGCTATGTTCTTTGAGAGTTCATTTTTCCCATTTTTCCTTTACACTTTTGTGATATTCACTGAGCACACGCTATGTTCTTTGAGATTCCATAGGTTCTGCCAATCCTGAAGAAAAACACTGTTTTCTAAAGTTGTCTGAACTCACAAGTGTTACGCAGCAAAATGCCTTCAGATAAAGTCTCCCCCTTTGTATGATTTGCTGGATAGAACTATCAATGACCAAATTCGGAAATCGTAGGACCAAAAATTGGCTAAGTAAGACCTGCTTATTTACTTACCAAACATTAATGTGGATTGAATGCCTGGCACATTACTCGCTATATAATAACCCCCTCAAAAGAGATACTATTATTATCTCCATCTTAAAGGTAAGGAAACTGAGAAACAAGAGATTTTAAATATCTTGACAAGGAGCAGAATCTACATTAAATATAATATTAAATTCATTATTAGATGAAAAACAAGTCTACTTAAAAGCCACTGTACATCTGATGGGGCTTTAGAGTTTGATTGCGGAATTTTCTGAAAGGGGATTGTTTGGGATGTAATTAACATGACAAACAAGGAAAGACACAAGTTTAGCAAAAAGCACACTTTGAGTGGATACATTTCTCTTTTACTTATTTTTTTTTTTTTTTTACATGAGAAAGCCTGGATAAAAGGCACATAAAATAACTGCTGACTGAGTGGAGCTCTTGAGCTAAGGACTGTGCTGTGAAATCCTACTTTGTCTAGCAAACACCATCAAACAGGAACTTTGAAAGTGGAACGTTCAATTTTCTCACTTTCTAAACAACAACAACAACAACAACCACCACCCCAGCTCTGACCCCATGACCTCTCTGACAATGGTGAAAGTCACATGTGCTAGCGAGGAAGAGAGAAACAGGGCTTCCACTCCCTGAATGGGCTCCCTCTCACTCCCAGCAGCTGAGTCCAACTAGGAAAGCTGAATGGATGCATGAACATCACTTACTACGGCACCTTTGGGGTGGGTGGTAGGTTCAAACGAATGACCCAAATCCTCTCACATCAATCAATTGGGAACTCCTCCCACGGTGAAGGAAGGAATTTCATGTCACAGTCTCTTGACACAAAGCCAGAGAATACATGACTGTATACCAATGCCATCATTTTCCAATCACAGTCACATTCAAGAAAAAAAATCAAATACAGTGACTAGTACTAATAGGATTTGGAGGCAGTTTCAGTTGCTTCAAAGGGCCTACAATTTAATGACAGAAACACCATGGGCTCTGGAGTAGAACAGAACCTTCTTCAAATGGTAACTGCAATCTTCTGGCTGCGTAAGATTGGGTAATTTTACCTCTCTGAGCAACTGTTTTTCCTCTTGTAAAATAAATGTAATTCTTATCTCTTCGGATTTGAGAAGATTAAATGAGACAAAAAGGTAGCACATTAATTTGCATACCGTGTAAAATTTTTTTTTTTAAATGTGAATTTTATTATTGCATTAGTCAAGATCCTCCAAGAAACAGATGCCAAGATGGGAATCAATGTACAAGGAATTTGTTAGAGGAAACGTCTGTGAAGGAAAATCGGGAGGGAGGCAGGAGAGGCTGGGAGAGCCTTCAGGCCATGATGTGAGTGACCCGAAGTGAAAGGGAGAAGGAAGACTGAGTGGAAGAATCTTAAACTGTCATGCATTTATTTCTGAGGAAAGTCTGGCAAAGTCATTACACAGTCCTTGAGCCAGATCGGCCCATCGGGGGATCCTGCACCTCCTAGGAATGGTCCTGCCTCAGTAACAGTGCTGGGCTTCCTCACAGGCTAGGCGCCCAACATGGGAAGCACAGACCCACACAGTGATGGATCACCAATACAGCTGTCGAGGCCCTGGGTCAGTTACATTCCTTGCAGTCACAGAGATATGCCCTCATGGTCACCACAAGTATTATGCATTGCAGATCCTTGAGCAAGCCATGTTATTGCTTCAGAAAAGGTAAAAGGGGGCAAAAAAAAAAAAAAAGAATGATATTACACATAAGGTAGTAATACCTCGGGACATTTTTAAGGTTACATATTTGTTTTAAAAATGGGACTGAAGTCACAGTATGCAAAAGGATGCCATTTCAAATTCTCAGATGATTCTTAGGATTACAAGCAAGTTACGAAAACAATGTTTAAAAACTGCTTTCAATCACATTTAAAAAATTTAAATAGGGGCGCCCGAGTGGCTCAGTCGGTTGGGCATCCAACTTCGGCTCAGGTCATGATCTCACGGTCTGTGAGTTCGAGTGCCACATCAGGCTCTGTGCTGATGGCTCGGAGCCTGGAGCCTGCTTCAGATTCTGTGTCTCCCTCTCTCTCTCTGCCCCTCCCCCACTCACGCTCTGTCTCTCTCTCTCTCAAAAATGAATAAACATTAAAAATATATTAAAAAATTTAAATAAAATTAAAAACTGCTTTCAATCAATCCTTTCCTATTACAACTGACTTTCATGAAGGACTGGATCCTAGATTTCCTTAAATTTATTATTTTTTATCCTTTCCTTTCTCTGCCTTCCTTTTTTCCCTCACATTACATGAATAAATGGTTTTTCAGCTTCTTTCAGGTCTTGCATCAATTTGAGAATCTGAGGGAAACTGGAAATCTTCTCTAGCATTCCCAAAGTGCACATCCATTCATATAAAATAAAGGGTACAATTTCAGAAGGTTTGTGGGTCCTGTAGCACCCATCAATGGCTGGCAGATGCAAGACTTAGCAGCACTTAAACAGTGCTTACATTTATAAAGCTACTAACCCACATTATTTTAAACTATCTTACAGTTCTTGGACTACCTCGTTCTGTGGAATGAGATAACCGACCAGTTATTCCTATGATGACATCTTGCTTTTTGAGTTCAAAATCTCAAAGCACACAGAGGCACTGTTCAACCAACCTATACTGAATGGGATCGCCTGTTAAATGGATAAACAAAGCCCTTGTCTGAGGGAGGAGTTCTTTCTTAGTCCTTCATTTCTCCATACAACGTGTCCAAATTGGGTTGTCCACATGCTAGGTAAATTGAATTCTGCTTTAACGTCCTTCATTTTAATATATTTTAATTTAGTATTACACTACATTTCTAGGTCTGGCACTGTAAGTGTCTGTTACCACACATTTGGCTTTTTTTCCTTAGTTAAATGTTTACGGTGTAGACCTCCCTCCTCCTCTTGGTAGATGAACATGTTTCTTCTTGCTTTCCTCTAGCTCATCAATTCACCAACCTTTCCAGTAGTAATTATGAATTAGATGGACAAAATGAGGGGGGGGGAAGGGAAGATTCTAATGAAAATTCAGCCACCACCCTGAATTCATTGAGCCTAGACTCTCAGGCAGAAGCTGTGTGAAATACAACATTCATCACATAACTGGTGTCGGACCCACACAATACCTGTGTGTGAGGGGGTGAATTAATTATTTTGCAGGGAGCCAACTATTTTTCTAGCAGTGGATGCCTCCAATTACTCAGTCTCCAAAGGGCCTGCCCAACCTTGCCACCTTAACTCTTCATTTTCTTTCTTTCGGGAGTTAGAGCCAACACTTCAACCTGGTGCTTTTTTTTCAAGTAGAGAACATGGTAAATGACAGAGGTCTGGAAGAATATATTTCTTCCAAAGCTGGTGACCAATTAGTTGCTTGCCACTGACTGTCATTTCATTGCTATGAGTGCTGTGTTCTTGTAGCTTGGTGATAGACACACTGTTTATTTTCCACTTTACAGTCTTTGCCAATACTCTGAGTCCCACACAGCTGCCTTTAATGCTGCTCTTCTAGAGAGCTTGTGACAGGGGAAAAGATAAAAGGTATGTGTGAGTGGCAAAATGGCAACCCTGAGCAAACTTATCTAGGGTGCAAAGTAAAGAGAATAGTTATTTTACTACCTCACCTTTTATTTTAATGCTTCTGAATGAAATCGAGGAAAACACCAAGCCCATGAGGTTAACGCTCAAGGACATAAGTAGTATGGCTAAAGACTGTAGGGTTATTAAGCTGTTGACAACATGAGAACCGACACATTCGCCACTGGTTCCGTAATTGTCTTTCATCTAGGAGCAACTTCCCCTCTCCCCACCCCACCCAACTTTTATGATTCATCATATTTATTTTTTGTTTCCTCAAGCAACATCTTTTATTAGTCGCACACCCACTGCAGAAATTTAATTTCTGCGAGAGAACAACAAAGCAGTTGATTATTATTATTGAGAATCTGGTACAACATCGAGTGAAATAAAATCTATAAGGCATTAAAATGACAGATTAGGCAAGAGCTGTATTCATTTACAAGTGTTAGAACATCATGCTAATGCCTCACAAGCACAACATAAAATGAAAATCAACTCTTTCATGCTGCTTTACGAACAACA
The DNA here is from genome assembly GCA_030068075.1 of Paguma larvata. Lineage (NCBI taxonomy): Eukaryota > Metazoa > Chordata > Mammalia > Carnivora > Viverridae > Paguma > Paguma larvata. The sequence goes on from CM057836.1 coordinate 61,273,418, forward strand.
CTGCAAAGCGCCCAGGAACAGAAGCCAGAGTCTCTGTTAAAGAGGCACTGTCCTTTTGCAGTGTGCGCAAAGGTTCATCCTTGACAAAACACAAATAAAAACACCCCTCTCAAATGCACAGCCAGAAGCACGCCATGGTTATCCTTTGGTCATCCCAAACTAAACACCGCTAATCCTGGCAAGATTTAAAGCATTCATATGCACCTCATTGTTTTTTAATGGAGAGTAACACTTCACTTATTAGGCAACCTCCATTTTTTATATCCCACCTGGAAACCAAAGAGACAGCAGAGAAAAGTGGCTCCTGGAATCAGCAATTCAGGGTTATTATTCCACACAATAAAGCCCTTATAATTCATAGGTACTTTAATCACTCAGAGCCTATTAACTCTTATTTTAGACATAATATTTATGTTTTTATATCACATAAACTGTTGTAGCTCAAGGCAGGTAAGAAGCAAATTACAAGAACACTAGAGAATATCAGTCTGAAATTTCTAAAAACTAGAGTAGTTCTCCTAATAAGAGAAGGAACACAAAAAGATAATAGACAGAACGTCTCAAATAATCTCCAAGGCCACCATACCTGAGGGGATCTTTACAAGAGAACAAAACAAATAAATCTGTTGATAATATTGACACAAATCATCCAAAGACAACTAAATGAGTTTTATCTTTCTCTCTACTTCCTGAAAGGGAAGGATGTAAAACATTTCATAGTAAAGTCCATCAAAACATTCAAATTATATAAAGGTACATGTTTAAGGAAGCTCAGATTTCACAGAGAGAGAATATATTTTCTGACAATATTGAATAAAAATTGGGTGGCACAGGGGCGCCTGGGTGGCTCAGTCAGTTAAGCATCTGACTTCAGCTCAGGTCATGATCTCATGGTTCACGGGTTCAAGCCCTGTGTGGGGACTGTAGGATCCTGTAAAGGAAGGACTGTGGTGGAGTTCCAGGCTTGGATACCTCACATGGTATTATGAGAGCTAATTAAGATCGTAAGATGTAAGAAGGGTACCACAGAAAAGGAAAGCAGTATTAATGTCCAATAATGGACCATGATTTTCCATAGTCTTCATATCAAATATCTTCCCTTATGTCCAGTGACTCCCAGAACTCCAACGAACTCCCTCACTTTGGAAGAAAAGAATAAAATAGAGAATGCCTTGCACCCGTACATATGCATATTTGGAATTAATGATGCAATATATCCTACATGATAAGGCAAAGAATGAAATGACCAAGAATCATTAAAACACTGATTTTAGAGCCAGAATACAAGTCTGACAGACACAGACTAAATGAAATGGCCGAGAATGTGAAGGGACACCAACATGGAAGGTACATAGAGATCTCGGGCATATGGTTGGACCTAAAAATTTAATAAAGAAGCAGCCATCCCCTGAGGTGGGTAGAAGAGAGAGCAAGAAAGAAAGGAAGAAAGTGAAAACACACATGAATTTGAGCTCTGATCTTCTCCCTACTGACTGGCTGCTAATTTCTTGAACTTCACCCAGGCTGTGTGTCCAACAGACCACATGGTGATTGCTAAATTGCTCAATGACCACAAGCTACAACCATGGGGAAAATATTCATGAAAATTAACATCCCATTTAATACTTACCACATTTCCAGCCAACGCTTTGTGTACCAGAAAGTCCTCGAACTGGCTCCAAAACTTTTCAATTCCTGACAAATGCACTGGCCCCTCTCCAAGGAGCTGGGCAGCAATCTGTGCTTTATGCTGGTGCGTGGTGGCGGCAGCTCTGCTGGTAGGAGAGCCAGGGGGTGGAGGCGTTCTTCTCAAGGAAGAAAAATCTGAAGAGCAGTGGTCTTGGGCACTCACTGGGGCACCAAGAATTCTCACTCCTGGCATCGCAGGGGGCAGGGACTTAAACGCTTTCAGTTTTTTCAAAATGGATTTTGCAAAATGGATGGCATATAATAAAAGCTGGAACTTTGAAATGGCAACAAATAACTGGATTAATTTTCTCATTAGTTCTTCTCATTAGAGAAGAAAATTCATGTCTGTTTTTACAGTATGGGGACATTCTTGGGAGCAAAGTTTCTAAAATATGAACCCTTTTGGGTTTTCTTTTCTTTTTTTTTAATGTTTTATTTATTTTTGAGAGACAGAGAGACAGAGTATGAGCAGGGGAAGGGCAGAGAGAGAGGTAGACACAGAATCCAAAGCAGGCTCCAGGCTCCGAGCTATCAGCACAGAGCCCGACGCGGGGCTCGAACTCACAGACCGCGAGATCATGTCCTGAGCTGAAGTCGGCCGCCCAACCAACTGAGCCACCCAGGCGCCCCCCTTTTGGGTTTTCTTAAAAGGTGACCAGATTAATAAAATTAGTCTTGTCTTCCTTTTATGAGCTTATTCATATCCTCTTATTTATTTAAAGTTCCATTGGTGTGACCCATACTTTAGCGACTGTATGTCCACTTCTTCATCCCATTCACCATACATACTTCCCTTAGCTATGCTAAGAAAACATAGTTATTTGCATTTCTCTGGGGCGCCTGGGTGGCTCAGTCGGTTAAGCGGCCGACTTCGACTCAGGTCATGATCTCGCGGTCTGTGAGTTCGAGCCCCGCGTCGGGCTCTGTGCTGACGGCTCAGAGCCTGGAGCCTGCTTCTTCAGATTCTGTGTCTCCCTCTCTCTCTGCCCTTCCCCTGCTCATACTCTGTCTCTATGTCTCTCAAAAAAATAAATAAATGTTAAAAAAAAAATTTAAAAAAAAAAAAAAGAAAACATAGTTATTTGCATTTCTCAAATGCTCCCAGAATTCCTTTATATACATGTTCTCATGATATAGTTGGTTTTCAGGGAAGACTGACCACATTCAAGATCTATGAGACTCAAGGCCTGATTTTCTCTAGGCTGCATTACATTCTCTGAAATAGTCGGTTTGTATAATGATTCTTTTCCATGGCATGACCACAAATGAATATCTGGGCTGACGTCTGAAAGTCTTCACATCTTCTCCTGCACCAAGTCAGGGGTTTTTCACATACAGTGTATTCACACCACATATTTGATGATGACGACAATGACGACGACAACGATGATGTAACAGCCAGTATAGTAAGTCCTACCTATACGGGCTTAATAGTGTATATATTTGGAAACAGAATAGGCTAAGCAGTGTCAAAGGTGGAATACTCTAGCCACTCACTCTCCTTTCCCTTCAAGAAAGGAAATGCGGCATGATATCACTGTAAGAAGACATAGCCAGAAGCAGGAGAACTTTGTTTCACTGCTGCCTCTGGAATTAGCAATGTGACTAAGACTGGCCAAGTCATCCTCCCAGGCACTGGCCTGATAAAGAAGTACTTAGACTAGATATTTCCAAGGTCCCTTTCATCACTAAATTCCAAACTCAAGATTATCTTTTCATCATCTAAAAGAAGAAAAAAAAATCATCTCCTGAAGGAGCAGGTCACTCTAGACCATTTGGGCCACTGGCCAGGCAAGTACTATGGCTTTGTTCACGTGACACCAACACTGAAAACATCTAGATGTTGAATGTTAAAACATTTGGATGGCCGACTGAGTTTTCCACTTAACCTTTTCTTTGTTTTGATTGTTGGTGTTTAGATCGGCTCTGAGAATGTCGCCAAGAGTTTCTTAGTCTCTTTCAGATTCTTGTACCTTCTTTTATTAGAGGAATTTAGGGGGAAAAAAGGACTCTGAGTGGCCTCTGAGCAATCTCACAGTGATTGTAAACCTAGGAGCAGGAGGTCCTCCGGGAGCCAATAAGCAGCTGCTCTCCTTCAAATGTGGTTCTCCAGCAATATGCACCAATGACTCACCAGGCAGAGCGCCAGTTTTAAAGGAGGCACAGAAGAGAATCATGCTGTTCAGGTAAGTACACCTCGAACATTCTGGGCATGTAAGATAAGCAACAAAGAGAGTTCTGAATCAGATTTCAAACGTCATCGTTCAGAAGCACCGTAAAATAGACTCTAAACTCCCACCACTGTTGTTTTAGACATTAACCAAATGTTTGGTTTGATATGCTTTAGAAAAATGGATCATTTGGTGATCTCCAGGCTCTAAGACTCTAAGACTTGCTCTAAGAAATGCCCAGAGATACAAAAAGGAAATGAATATGCAATGGATTGTTATGTTCTGATGAAACTAGATTATTAAGTGAATATAAGAAGCTATCCCAGGATAAATAATTAAGTCAGAGATAAATTTAGCTTTGGTCAAGGAGAATACTTGAATCTGTGGCACCTTACTCTCTCTTTGATTGACTCTGATGTACTCTAGATTTTTTCCATTACTTACCTAAAGCTGTGGGGCCCACTAGCCCAGATTACATGAAAAGACAGATTATATGTGAGGACCTGTGTAGAGAGGTATATAGAATGGTTAAGAATTTGTACTCTGTATACGAAAAAGCTCAAGTTCTAATCCAGTCTTTTCTAGAAGATGCGTCCCACATCTTTATCCATTCATGTATTAATGGACACTTGGGTTGCTTCCATATCTTGGCTATTATAAATAATGTTGCAGTAAACACTAGGGAGAATATATCTTTTCAAATTAGTCAAATCTGGTTTCTTGAGTGTAGAAAATATCAACCAAGTGTGTGGGGGAAGCAGAGAAACGTGAGGACATGCTACTAGCTGAACTCTGGCATATGGTCAAACCCGGATCAGACCAGTGGGCAATGGTTGATAAGAGCAGAATGTGATTTACAAAAATAGGATGACAGGAAAACTTTCTCCTTTCTAGGAAAGCTGCTAAAATCATCCCATTGGCGGATAGTTCTTTGTTTAACATTGCCATTCAGTGGGCCTTTCAGTTATGTAAAAGCAGGCGGCTGTGGAAAGCGGGGAACAGGAAGAAGTGGCGCTCAGCTGCCCAGCAGAATTTGCAAGCTCTCCTCTGGAGTCTGGGGGAACAAGAATGGGGGGAGGTTGAAAATCTGAGGGGAGAAAAGAGGCAGCAAAAGGATTACAGTAGGAAGAACAAGTCCCACTTCAATGCCCAAGGCTGAGTTCTAGGGAAGACCAAGGCCGGGTGGACATGCCTTGCAATGAGGATGTTTAAGGCCCTACAAGAGCAGAGGAATCACAGAGTCCATTTAAAGTGGTTTTCTGTTCTGTAATCCCTCTTTACTATTGAAAACTGTCAGTAGGTGCATATTACGTACAGTAACTCATTTTCTTTTTTTGTGGTGGTATAGGGAATGAAGACAGTGTTGATAAGTGCAAATGAGTGTTGTGGAGGGAGTTGAGAGAAAGCAAGAATTCAGAGTGAGAGGTGCCTGGGGGAGCACCAGAAATGTTGGGAGAATGGGGGTTGGAGACACTTTGTTTTTATCTCTAGGACGAGTGAGACAGGAACGCTGGAAGATATTTGTGGGTCTTCCAGTTGTCTGTTAGGATGAGGGCAGGAGGAAGTGGGCTGGAGAACATCTCTCTCTCACACAGCACAGTTTACTGCCTAGTGTGTCTTAAAGTCAGGCTACATGGGATCAAGGATAAGAACCCTCAGAAAGGTTCAAATCCTTAGGAAACATGAGAGAGAGAGAGAGAGACAGAGAGAGAGTGAGAAGAGAGAAGAGGAAAAAAAATGATAGAATGATCCCTATAATTTCCAAAACAAGCCTGGAGCAGATACACAATAGACCTCAATTTTAATATGAGTGAGTGTCTCAGCCACTTCCTGATGGCCAATGCATTCCTTTCCTGGACATTTTGGATCTCTCTACCATATCTGGAGAATTTGCCATGTCAAGAGCTGAGTAACAGAGTGGAGATGGCATGGGCTTTTGGAGTTGGGAACCTGAACCTGTTACCTGCTGGCTGTATAAACTCGGACTGTCTGGGCCTCAGTTTGCCTGTATGTAAAATGGGAAGATACTCTCTATAATGCAGTAATGCAGGGTCCAGTCAGAGCTGGCACAAAACTTGTACTTAATAAACATGGTAGCTGGAATGATTTCTCCACAAATGCCATTCTAGCCTGCTCAGTGCACAGAGACTTGAACTAGCTGCTGTAGAGATGGTCCAAATAAGACATATGCCCCTGGCCTTCAGTCAGCTTGAGTTAGGGAGTGATCAAAACCCATCCGCCAGCCCTAGGGTCTTAGATGGATAAAATCCGCCATAAGCCTCCCTGCGTGGCAGCTTCTTTTTCCTTTTCTTTGCTTTGGATTTCCTTTTTCCTTTTCTAAATTCCTTTACAATTCAGCAAAAGCTAGCACACAGCACTGTTTCCTATATACTTAAAAAATACGCAAAAATATTTATCATTCCTATCATATAAAGACACTATGAACTTTAATCTGGAAAAATAAGCTAAGTGCAAGGGGAATAAAGCAGTTAAGGGCGCACAACATTTAAAATAAAAACTTTAGAAACGGCAGCGTAGGCGGGCTTTTTTAAAACGTCATTTTATTTAGTAATTCCTTGAGAAAATTAATGATCCCAACTAGTAGAAATGTTAGCACTTTTTTTTGACACTTCCCCATACACGCTCAGAGAATGCGCGCCGTCAAAGCTGGATATTACAACAAGAACATGCTGTGAGAAAGAACGCGCCGAACGCGCCTGCTGCAGGGAAGCATGGCCCCTCGGAGTCCTGGACTCAGAAACCATGTGAAGGCCACTCTGCACACACAGATGAGGGGCCCCCAGATGGTCTTCGAACAGGGTGAGGGTCAGCCGGGAGAGAGTCACACTTGCCACTTGCAATACAATTACAGAAGCCGGTACCCGTCAGCTCGGGAGAGGAGGAGAGAGAGCAAAGTGCCTGGTCTCATTTCCCCTGGCTTAGCACCCCCAAATTATTTTTCCCAGGGTAGCAACAGCAGTTTCTTAGAACCAGGGTGAGGGGCCAGAGGTTTTGAGGAAAAAGAGTCGCCATGGCACAATGAGAATCCTGTTGGCCACCGACCCAGAGATCAGGCCACAAAGGAACTCGGCAGACGCTGGTTCTGCGGGGCTCTGAGGATATGCTGAGCACCCCTGAGTACAGAAGCAACGTCTGGAATGGCCACAGAAACGCTGTGGAGTAACACGTACGTAACAGGACCCAAGGACTGCTGTTTTAGTAACCATTAAAGCAACTATTGTATTCCATGTGACTAATGGTGCCCAATTTTTGCCTGATGATTTTTGGAGAATTTTTATGTTAAAGTATAATAAGCTCAAGCAGGAGCCTTTCACACTGTAACATGGCTCCGATGATGTTGTCAAACACCATTACCGCACTGATGTGCTCATTATCTCCACGTGGCATGCTATGCATTAGGCTGACCATATGAAATTGCCATTTCTATAGATCTCACATAGTCAAATTTCACAGGGCTCATTTAATATTTTTTGGCTTCGTAATGCCACCTTAGAATGTAAGCTCTGTGAGATCAGTGACTTTTCTATGTTTGCTGCTGTGTCCCTAGAGCTTAGAATGGTGCCGACACATAGTAGGCATTCGAAAATATTTACTGAATAAATGAATGAGTACATTCTGCCTATAGCTGATGAAAGTTGTTTATATGCCAGGCACTGTGTTAAGAATTACAGAATTATGAAAAAGACAGTCTGAAAGAGCTTTGAGTCCTCTTGGGAGAAAGAGATTGAAACCAGTAGTTACAAAGTAGCCGGTAAACGCGGGACAAGGGGGAATGCGGGATGCAGACAGGGCATGCAGGGAGGTGGGCAGCAGCCTGGATGTGGATGGTAGAGGGGGAGGTGAAAGAGGGCCAAGGTTTGGTTTCCTAGTCAAAAATGATACCTATGTTGACATCTGGGGAGTAAACAAGAATTAGGCAGATGATAAGATAATTAGTACGAGTTGTAAAAAACGAACCAGATTTCGGACGTCAGACAAGTTTCATAGATGGCTTCACCAGTCACAGAAAAACGGGCATTAGCCATCTACCCATGAAGGTGACTGTGCCAAAGCAACCCTTTTAGCTATTGCTCTGGGTAGATCACGTAGAGCTTCAATCTCTGCAAAACCGGAATAAACCAAAGGCCTGAGAAAGAAGCGAGATTAATTGGGTAAACAGGCAGAATATTTGTTACCAATGCCAACACGGGCTGGAGTGCCATCTTGGGAAGGAGTGTGCTTTTTCTTTTGACTTTTTGTTTAGCTTGCACCTGCACGTAACAGGAACTAGCGTTTGGCCTGTTGTGCATCTATTTGCTGTCTTTACATTTAATAACTCTTCTCTGCCTATTTCTCTTGCTCCAACTACTTTAGGGATATGAGGATTTTCAGGGTTCAATGATAAAATCATCATCGATACTGATAGCATTTGTTCTATCAAACGCATTAAACAGGTAGAACCCCATCTCTGAGTCAGAGGGGAGTTTACAATCCATCGTGGACGACACAGCTGACATCAGCAAGAAGTATAAGGTAGGAGCTCAGGCTCCATCACTGTAAAGAGAACACAATCTTGTGGGTCCTAAGGTTGCACAAAGAGGTCTCTCTAGAATGTGAAACAGAAAAAGAAAGCCATACAAGAACGAAACGCTTTGCCGCGCACACCCCCAAATGCAGACTATTTCTCCTCAGACTTCAGTTTTTGCTCGTCTCCCCTTCCTTCCTCTTCTCCAGGCAGATGGAGGTTGGCCAGTGGGGGAGCGGGGAGGGGAACCCACATCATCTCTGGTTTCAAATCCCTAAACTATTTCCTCATCACGGTTCTCCCAGCCTGGCAAGGAAAAGAGCTACTGTCCTCACAACCTTGCCCGGCTTCCAAGCCAGTCCTTCCCCGGAATGGCATCCAGCAGTATAAAAAGCAGCTTCTTCACAGAACAGCGTCAGCCCCGACAGAGCCTCTGGGAATGGAACGCTACAAATTGTGGTGCTTCTATTGTATGAGCAATTCAATGGGCATTTCATTTCCAGTCAAAATCCAAACTAGTTAAAGTCAGCCCGTACAAGCTGCCTTGCTGAGAAACAGCAGCTTGCATTAAAATTACAATTATATTGTTTTGCCATGTCAGAAGCAAAGGTTAAAATCATATCTTGGCCGGACATTGTTTCTATAATATTGGCCCTCTGCAAAGCTGCCGTGCAGATGAGCCCAGAAATGATGGGAAATATTTCTAATACAAATTTTATTTTTATGTGAAACTATTCAAATGCTGCTGTACAACATGAACTACCTGAACCAAATCAAATCCTCAGGTCAATTCCTTCTTCCGAGTGCTCCTTAGATAACAAAGTCTTGTTCTGCGAATCTGTTCAATATATTAAAGTTGATTCACTCGGACAGTGTGTAAGATATAATACATTAATCTGGGCCATTTCAATTTCTGAGGCTGGGACTATAAAACTGGTGTGCTGCATATCTAATTTTTTTTGAATACCTGATTTATGCATTCCTCTGATGCCGAGTGTCGATGGTATGGTGGATGCGGCTGCTACATTAACAACGGGCTGCATCAGCACTCAAATCTTATCTTGTTAAATCAGACAAATGTAGCTCAATGAAAAGGAAGGAATAAATGCCTAGGATGGTTGAAAGGAGTGAATTTTAATCCTGTTTGTTAGGGGACTTTCATGGTTTGCACTGGAGGACTAAGGTGGGGGGGACCCCCTGAGACTTTGGGTACCATGATTTATATTTATATGTGATGTATATAATGGACAGGGAGCACACATATGAAAATATACACTTTATGCAAATTGGCACACACCCTTACAGCAGACACAGTGCTGCAAGATGCAGCATCTATATTTTACACATGCTGTAAAATCTCTATTAGATAGACAATTTGTAAAAATGGGTCCCTTTTTAATATTTCCATTACAAGTATAAAAACTGCTCCTTTGTGCATAATTCTCTATATTTTTTCATCAAAAAGAAGTTACCATGAAGGCTAAATACCAGGAGGATGGAACAACTTATCACAATCATTATAAATATAATGTTTTCAGGAACTTTTGTGGCACACCGAATACTGCTACTGTTCTACAGACAGACGATATTAATTCTCATCGAAGGGAAATGCCCCTGTGTTTGCACAACCAACACCTTTAGAAATTATCATTGTGCCATACAAGAAAAAAATTTCATCCATGTGTTTAGCACAAATGGTCAAGACATTTACAATACAAGAAATATACTTTAGAAATAAATTCTCGGGGAGGATCCTGTACTACTAAACTCTAACTTAAATCTGCTTCTCTTAAAATGTCTATGCAGTTCAGCTTCAGAAAACAGAAGTGAATCGAAATCCTTTATTTCCCCAAGAAAACAGCATTGGAAGCACAAGAGTACCACGATACAATTGTAAAAATGCATCGCCCATTAAAATGCAAGCATCACAAAACAGAACAATTACAGAAGAGGCCAAGTTGGAGCTCGAATTATTTAATTGGCTCAAAGATGAACTTGCCTGCTCAGTGACACTTTGGGAACATATTATTTAAACATAAATCAGTTGTGCTTTCATTGGCTTCTCCCCTTCCTTAGCGTTTAATTATAGAAGGTGTATGCATGGAAGGCGGGAGGGGGAGGAAATCTTGTAAACAATAGACACACTTGTACCCCTCTCTTCCTTGCGTGTGTTAGAATTCCAGGGTCTCCGTCCCCTGTCTGCAATATTACTCTCTGTTACAGTGGTCAGAGCTGTAACGTGAAACATTAAGGTCTGCAGTTGATGAGTGCATATAATAACCAAATGGACGGGGCCAAGCTTGCACACAGGTTTTAGAAATACAAAACGCTATTGCTAGGAGGGATCACAGAGAGCCTCTTGCCAAATCTAGTCATTTTGCAGATAAAGACATCAAGGCCAAGAATGAAGAAAGCCGTAGCCAAGTTCAAAGCGAGGACTAGACCCAAGT
>CM057836.1:61289252-61541752 GCA_030068075.1 Paguma larvata
CAACACTCTATTGTCATGCTATGGAGTAAAATCATAAACAATTCACGATGCTTTTTAATCATCTTCTCTACTTTTAACTTTTAATAAATATATGCGACTACTTTATTAAGCAGTTTATACTCATCATAAAATGCATAAAGTGTATACAGGTCAAAATGGTCTGGCTATCTTTTTAGAAGTTTCTAGATACAAAAAATTCATTTCAATATCATTTGACCAGAGAGATGGAGAGCTTGGGAGAGTAGGGAAGGGGCTTTTCTCCATTAGTTGGAATTGCTGGAAATATATTTACAGGGATAGTGTTCAATCACAGGCAGAAACGAAGGACTCTAGGGAGGTCGTCCTTCCATTTTGGTCCTATAATAATGAGTAAATATTCTCAAATCTTGGGCTAAAATAAAGAATAATCATATTTAAGTTTTATGCTACACCTTCTTCCCCTCTAGCTCCCATGAAAATGTAAATTTACATATAGTACATTTTTTTAACGATTACTTCTACAGATCTTCCAATTCTAGGTTCCATTTTTGTTGTCAGCTGTCTACACAAATCTTCCTGAATAGGGCACTGGGGTCAAGACTGTGTGGCAAGGAGCCAGGCCAAGCACTTGTGCTGGCATGGGAGAAGGTACCGGGAGGGCTCGGAGCGAGGTAATTTTTGTCTCGGATCCCTGCAGTAACACTTCCAAACCTCACGGTGGCACTTTCACAGGGCCTGCTCTGCTTTGGCAGCCACCTTGAACTAACCAGATTTGCCTAGTTTCACATCATTTGCATCGAACCTCTGCATTCTGAGGTCTCAGATTTCAAAAGTCTCTTTTGTGAAATGAACAGTAAGGTTTTCATTAATTCCCTTAGCCTGCGTACAGTAGTAAAACATTAATCTGTTAAAATAGATGAAAAGCCAATAATCCTTCCCAAGTATCATATTCAAGCCTCCAGCCTGGAAGCCCACAGGTTGCTTCACCTCCACAACACAATTGATGGTGTTTCATAAACAGCATCCTCATATTTAAAGGAATGTTACCCCCAAGATTAAGTGGTCCTTGGAAATGCCAACGGCTGCTTTCCAGCCCCTTTGCGTGCAAAAAGCTTTGTGCCATAGAAAAAGGTTCCTCTCTACCTTCTAAGCTTCATTTTGTTCAATCGGCTCTTTTCCACATTGTTATAGCTGGTGAATATAGCAAAGTTGGATTCAGAAGAGAACCTTAAGCATTATCATAACGCTTAGAAGAAATGGCTTCACACTGTATAATCTATCAAAGGTGTCAGATTTACAAAATGCAGATTTTCTGTCACATTTGGGCACTCTAAGCACTGTATCTTTTCACTAAGGTGCTGACTGCTGTTTTAATGAGGCCCTTTGGTGGCTGTAAAAAACTGAAAGAAGAGGATTAGAGGGGTTACCCTAGATATTGTCTATTTGTCTTACAAATTTCACACTAACTACCAATTACATCGCCATAAACCTTTTGGCTACTTCAAGCTGTATGCCATATAATACATAAAAAATACGCTATGTTAACCTCTCCTATATTATACGCATAACTACAGCCACTGATGCAAGTAACATATCTAATGAAGCCAATAATGAGGCTCTTTAAAAGTAGTCTTGTTATAGAAATAATATTAGAGCAGTTCAGTTAGAGGCTAAGGTCCATTATGGAATACTTCCTATATACTCTGGTCCCAGGTTTGGAAAGATGCTGACACACTAATTCAAGCTCAAGAAGGGCATTAATCTTGCAACCTTCTACTTGTCATGCTTAATGGGACATCCTGCCTAGGTGAAATGAACCTGATATATTCAGGTAAACATAATTTAATAGGAAAGATAAAAAGAAATAGACTTTTGGCATGACCCGAGGGAGATGAAAATGTCTGCCATTTTATTTGAGAACCTAACTCACAAGAAGAATCTACGTGGTGTTTGGTATGGGGTTGTACATAGTAGGCACTCAAAAATATGCACTGCATTAAAGAATAAATTGAAAAACTATGGTTAAAGTTTTGAGACATCGTTGTTGTTCCCCCGCCCCCAATTTCCTGCAATCCATTTTGTTGGCGGGGAATGATAATGCCAGGCAGGGAAGGCAACTGTGTTCATCTTGAGAAAGAAGACACATATTAATGTGAGGTTAAGCATCTGAGTGTGAAATCAAGATCTGCAACAATACAGCATGAGATTTAAAAAGCAGGCATGAATGTCAGTGAGTAACCGTGCATCCTCTTTCATTTGCAATCACTCTTAAGTCTAATGAGCTTCCAAAAATTGTGTCAGGGTTTCAGATAAGCTTATAAAAGGCAGCTGTTGGAGAAAGTGGAAGTCCATACTGCCAAATCAAGCATTACACTAGCATCATGAACACACACATGTGCGCACAGGCGTGTGCGCATGCACACACACACACATACACACAATGTGTAGTGAGCTTATAGCTCTCTCCTTCCATTCCTGGTCTCCTACTGCTCTGAGAGAGACAAATATAAAATGGTCCCAGAGAACAGTGATCGGCCTCAACATTTAAAGCAGCTAAGTAATGTAAAAAAAAGTCTAGATAGTTAATATTCTGGGTGATGATGAATCAATGCTTCAAGTCACTGAATGGAGTTTGTCATTAGGAAATTTGCCAAGTTCTCTTTGATTCAAAGATAAAATGAACACAGCATTTTGGTCAAGTTTAAAAATTAGACAAGTAGGGACTATGATTCGAAAATATCTAAAAATACCTGAAAACTGTTTTCCCCCAACCCTTTTTCCAGCTACTTTCAGATGGGTTAAAATATGGTTAAATGGATTATTTGGACGATAATGTGGTTAAATTCACTGTTGTGAATTTGAATTTATCACATTTCTGTATTTAGCTAGCCAGGCACTTGTAAATCTACAGAGCTCATTTTTATGGAAAAATCAATGCATTTTATCCCCCCTGAATAATATATGTTACTTGTGAAAATGAGTCTTGTACTTACAATTTATTTCTAAGAGGGACAGAGAGAAATGTATATGAACACTCGACAAATGAGTTAAAAGGATGAAAACCCTTATCAATAAAAAATCTGTTTGGATAGCTCTGAGATGAGAGGTCTTCCTCAGTCTTCGGCCCCAGTTGTTGGAGTATCTGTAGCATGTCAAGCAATTTCTGCATATCACCAGCATTCATTTCCTAGATGGGAATGTATGTCATCAATTCCACTAGACATGATTATCCAGGATTGTAAGAAAGCTGACCATGCTAGAGGAACCAATTTGACCTGTACTGATTATCAGAACGATGTCAAAGAATCATATCACTGGAAGAGAAGTCACTCTTTTGGTGCAGTTGAGTTGACAGGGATATATGTAGAAAAGCAGGCATTTGGAGCACCACAGCTAACTTTTTATTCATATTGTTATTTTTGTCCAAATCTCTTAAGTGTCTCATCTGCAAAGTGTTGAGAAGAGTTACTTATTCATTAAGCACTTTGCATAATCTTTATAAGTAGCACCATGGAAACCAAAAGTACTGTACTACTTTGGTCTTCTCCCTGGTTGAACTCAAAGAAAGGAGTTCCTATTCCATAGTGAATAAAGGAGAAAGAAACAAACATAAGAAAGGTGGTTATCTTAAAGTGTTTTCTTAATGATTATAGCCTTGGGTTTGTACCTATCCATTTTTGATCTTTTAAATGAGAAGGGGATTCATAAACTCAGTCTTGGAAGTAACCACAAGGCTCTTCCCAAATTTCCAAGACACACCTACTGACTTTCACTGCTTAGAGGCTGCCTATAGATGTTAATTTAGGAGTGGAACTTATCCCTGGGGTTTTTGCTTTGCTTGTTCATGATCTCGAATGCCAGGCCCCTTTTCTTACCCTCAGATGACACATAATTCGATGTAGGTAGGTGAGGTGCAAAAGAAAGAAAATCTGCCAGTAGTGTACACTAGCGACATTTGAAATCTATGGGCCCGATTCCCAGAAATCTGAATTAAAATAAGATTTGGAAATAGAAAAAAAATGTTGATGTTTCTAATCATTCTAATAAAGTTATCTATCTTCTGTTGGATCATTTTTTCTACCAAGAGCTGTACTCTATTCTATATGGAATAGACTACGCTAAGCTGGATAAAAAATGTCACCTTAGGCACCTGAATTAATAGTTCAGTTATGTACTCGGTTAAGTCTTTACTATAGATCAGCATAAGTATGCTAGACAGACAATTCTTTAGAGCTAACATTTTAAAAAGGTGCCAAAGCCCCTTTGAGATCTGTGTGAATTATCCAGATTCTGGGGGAAAAAAGTTAAATACACAGTGCTTTTTTACCCCCCCTCCCTTTCTTAGTTGCACTGAATAAGTAAAATTGCAGCAAAGTTGGCAAGAATAAATACTTCCTCGGTTTTTCTAAAGCTGCAATTAATGATAATGAAGCTATACCTTATATGGCAAGAAATACAGTACAAATTGGATAAGTAAGAAAAATGATCAGCCATTGTGAGCCTCCGATATAGTACATCAAAGTATCGCCACTGTGAGGCTATCTTTATTTTAAACCATTAAACAAAACAATATAAATCTGCAGGCAGGTGTTTCTTGTTGCAGAAGTATTGAAAGTTGTAATGCAAACAATCTAATTTTAGCATCTATGTAGAGTGTGAAGTAAATTTACTGATCATTGATGCATTGAGCATGGGAAGAAATAGTCAGCAGGAGCTTTCAGCGAGATTATCCTATTAAAGCAGGAAGACTTCATGTGGTTGTTAAGGAAGTAGTCAAAAGCAGGTGATGGAAGTGGGGGTTTGACGACTCGTCAGTGGGCCCAGTGTACATGTTAAGTTGTTGTTTTCTGCTCAGCTAAGCAGCAGAGAATTGATATGTTAGCAATGAAGTGCAATGACAATTAAATTGTAACTGACCTACATGTTACCGTCATTACGCGTTCTCTTTTTTACTGCTTTCCCTCTTATTTAATCACACAGTATGGGGTTTTTATTAGGCTGTAATGTTAAAATCTTCATCCATTTAGCCATAAATGTGTGACTGGATATCTATCAGACTTCCTTGCACTATACAAACAAAGCCATTTTGCTGAATCACTGTTGACTTGTTTGTGGCCTAATTTAATGAGTGTAATAACTTACATTACTATCCAGTTAACATTTAGGAGCCCAGAAAAGACCTGCTAGCACGCAGTAAGCTACTGTATACATTCTCTATTCATATCACTCCCCTTTGCAGTAAATTTTATACAATAATATGCACTGCTTACAACACAAGCTCAGCTTCCATCAGCCGAGGGTAGCATTCCAGGAAGTTCACTAGGCTGAGGCTGAAATGCTTCTTACGTACAAGAATCAGCCAATATGATTTCCTTTTTCTGGATCCCATAGTAGTTGTATCTTAACCCCTTAAAAAATAATAAACACAGGTTACAACCTGAAGACAAAGATAGCTCAGTCCTTTTTCATATTTTCTTACTGATATTTTAAGCCTCTCCCTATCCCTCCCCCCCCCCACCAAAACTCAGGAATGAAAAATAGTTACTCACAGAGAAAGAAAGAAAAATCACTGTTTGCTAAACAAAATAAAGTTACAGGATAAAATATAAAAGCAAGAAGGCAACAAATAAAATGGGTTGTCTCTATTTATATTTATGTGATGAAGCTGTCTGTGATCTTGAATTATGTACCATTTTATATTTCCTTATAAGAAAGCTACCCATCTTCCCCCTCAACCCACACATATCTGTATGTTGTCTTGTTAAATGATTCCTTCACAGAAACATACTGTAATTTATTTGTGTTTCCATTACATTACTTAAAAATAAAAAAAAATATCTTTGTCACCTCATCTGCCTTAGCTATTTAGCTAGCATCTGAAAATTCAGGGGATCAATTAAGTCACCAAAAAGTCTCACTATTTTCATACAAATATTATGTGCATAGATGATAAAAGTAAAGTTCTGCACTCGCCTGAAATAACCATTATTTAAAAAAACAACATACACTCACACATACATATATGTGGGTTTGACAATTTATAAACAAGTATTTTCACATTGAGAGATTTGGAGCAGATGGACTTTATTTTTTCTTTATCCTTTCAGAGCAATATCTCTGCATTGTTTGCGTCGAGATTTAAGTCTTTAATTACCATCTATTAGGCAATACTTCAGATTGACATTACAATCTTACAAGTCTCTAATAATACTGTGGGAAGAAAATCACAGATGGAAGACATAACTTTCAAATTTTATTTCTTTCTATGAAATAGACAAAAGCAACCTTCAGGCTTCTTATCCCAGGGGAAAATGTATCACTCTGGACAATTGGGAAATTACTTTAGTTTTAATAAATAATGGGCCACATAAAATTTTTGAGTATGCTAATTAGAGCTTCTATGTCTGGAGTTGTATCTTGACTATCAAAAGAAAAAGCATTTTATTGACAAGTTTATTTAAAATAAGCTCTCGGGTCCTGGAAATCAGGAGAGAAAAGCAACAATAATATAATTTCCTTTTTCAAACCGACCTCCTACTAAATTCTAGGTGCTGGGAAAAGCCTATGAAAACAAAGAATAGGAATCTTTGTTCTCATAGGGCATATATTCTGGTGTGTGTGGGAAGGAACATAAACAAAATCACAAGTAAATAGTATGTTAGAAGGTAATAAATAATGAGGAGATGTAAAATAAAGAAAGGAGGAGAAGGTATGTTATGAGGAAGGTGGATTTTATTTTGGGTGGTCATGATAGACTGACAAGGTATAGTTGAACGAAGACTTGGAAGGAACTAATTTAGATACTTATATTAATGTATAACCTAAATGTATATGATATGTAAAAGTAATGTATAGTTTTATACATCATGTGTTATATTAACAAAATAGTGTCATAATGAATAGGATATTAACCAAAGAAGGGTTTAAAGA
This sequence comes from Paguma larvata, assembly GCA_030068075.1. Lineage (NCBI taxonomy): Eukaryota > Metazoa > Chordata > Mammalia > Carnivora > Viverridae > Paguma > Paguma larvata. The sequence goes on from CM057836.1 coordinate 61,296,162, forward strand.
GCAGCTAGCAAAAAATATAGACCATAGATTGTGTGGAGTCAGGCCAGCTGGAAGACTGGCCTTTACATCTCCTTAAGACCTCTCCATTTTGAATCCATACTCCATTGTCTCTGGAGTAAACCTGTCCCTTCGGGGATCTGGCATGACAGCAGTTCCAAGCCAGGTTGGGTGAAGATGCACCTGTGTTATCTTGACTCTGATACTATGGAACACCTGGATGATCAGATCATCATGACCACTTTTCAGCACTTACTTCCACTGAGAACTAACCATTAAACACCCTTTGAAGTAGGTATTGTTAGGCACAATTCAAAGCTGAGTAACGTGGAGCTCTGAGAAAGTAACCAACATGGATGTGTTCAGCCCACTACTGAACAGAAAAGTGAACTCTCTGACCCCTGTATCACAGCTTTCCATTCTTGGTAAGACAAAAACAAAAACAAAACCAAAACAAAAACAAAACCAAAAAAACCCCACCACCACCACCAACGAGCAAACAAACAAAAAACAAGCAAAACAACCTGTAGTGCCAATCAAGAATATCAAGAATATCACATGTGTCAGAAGGTTAACAACAACCTGCAGCTGAGGTTGAAAGCGCCATCGAATTTGAATTTAAATGCTACCATTTCTGCAAATTATGCACACAATCGTTACAGCGGTGCTCTTTGATCTAAAACGTGGAGACTAAGTCGAACTTTTGATGAGAACTGCCAATTTATTGATGCTTCCTTCTTTCCTGAGGGTGGCTTCTGCTAACCCATATGGCACTTTTGTATGGGTAGAAAAATGGATCCTTTCCTCCAGATGGAGACAGCTCAGCGTTGAGACTAGGCAAGTAGACTACTAGTAAGAATTTTGTCCTCATGGAGTGTCATTGTGTATGCACGACCAGCACCAGCAATTCTTGGCTGCCCTACTTTCTAAACTTAAACAGTGGCAACCTAGCCAGTGAAAGAAGTTAGAGAAGCTCCATCTTTATGTGAAGTGGTCATTTTCTTCATGCTCTTGTGTGACTCCACCTTACATCACCTTTTTTGACTGACATTTTAAGAAGGTCATGGCGGCAAGGGTAAATACTGGGAATTTTAATAAAGATCTGTAAGAAGAAAGCAACATATTTTGGTAACAGGATAACCTTGGATGAGCATGTCTGAAGCTGCTGAACACTTTCTGTCCACCTTCTTTTTGTTCATTTCCTTTCCAATCTGTGGAACTGAGCTACTTAAAGCAACAACAACTTGGTGTAAAACAAATGTGGTTTTTGAACAACAACAACAACAAAAAAGTGAGTTCAAAGCCCAGGTCTGCCATTTACAAACTGCATGATTTTGGCTAAATTCCTTCATCTTTCTCTGTGAACTTGTCTTCTTATTGGCTTAAAAGAACTGGGATAATAGCTCTACTTTTCAAGATTTTTTAGGAAAATTAAATATGTACTTGGACTTGTTTTTCCCCTCACTCTGCTACCTGATGTCTATAGCAAGAGATCCATGTCCCTTGGCCGAAGGTCCTTTTGATGTCGTTGAAGTCCCATCTTTACAATGTCATCTCCAGTCACAACCATCTTCTACCCCCCCAACACACATTGACACACTCCACTTCCGTACTGTACTCTATGTTTTCAAAATACCAAAATGATTTTAATTCCCACAAACATACCATACTATTTCATGCCTCTACACCTCCCATACTATTCCCTCTGCTTGGAATAGCCATATCTCTCCCATGGTCTCTTTGGAAAATACCTATTCATCCATAAATACCGACTCGGCCTTTTTTTTTAGTTTATTTTTATTTATTTTTGAGAAAGATACAAAGAACAAGCAGGGGAGGGGCAGAGAGAAAAGGAGATAGAATACCAAGCAGGCTCCGGGCTGTCAGCGCAGAGCCTGATGCAGGGCTTGAACTCACAAACCACGAGATCATGACCTAAGCTGAGACCAAGAGTCGGACGCTCAACTGACGGAGCCATGCGGGCGCCCCCTGACTCTGCTTTTACAAAATTAAATGAAGCAATGCCTGCTGAGTGTTCAGTTCAGTGGCTGGCACAGAGGAAGAACTCAGTAAATGTCAGCTTCCTCTTTCCTATGAAAACTTCTTCTATACAATTAAATATGCTTCCTGCTCTGTGTAATTGTACCATGTGTGGTCTTTTCATATATCCCACTTTACTGAAGACAGGCAATAAGGATGGCACAGTGAAGAAGCATTGCATTGGGATCATTCTGTCACCCTTCTGATCCCACCTCTACCATATTACTAACCCTGAACTTTAAACAAATCATTTAAGCTCCATGGTCTTTACATCAGGGATACCATTATTTACTTTTCTGAATGGTTGTAAGAACTAGAGGTAGTGACTTCATGGTACACGGTCAGTGAAAATCAGCTACTAACAGTATACTGTACAAATCAGCTACTATTACTATTACTCTATGGTAATAGTAATATCAGTCTGCATGGAGTCTAAAAAATTTAACCTAAAAAATACAAGTTGAGTTATTATGCAGTTCATTTTTGTGTATAGCTTCGTTTGAAGCCAGTAATTGAATTCAATATTCAATCATGCTATATATGAATTTACTTTGTTGTGAAGTGCATTATTACTATGGGTCTATTTTCATCATTACCATATGCATTTTCTTTCATGCCTACCTTATTTACTAGACTACTAATTCGTTTACTACAGACCATACATTCTTCCATACAGTCTAGAATTTAGATTACAGGTTGGACTGCTTAGGTGCCAATCCTTACTATCACCTAATCCTGTGATCCTGGGGATACTACTTACACTCCCCAAATCTTGGTCTCCTCCTACTACAATGAGGAGGATGATGATACCTATGTTATAGAAGATTACGAAGAGTAAGATGGTGAGGGCTGATGGATGTAACAGAGTCTTTCACTTAATAAGTGCTCATTAAAAGTCTGCAATTATCATCACTATCATCATGTTCTTATCACTATAGTGATTATTCCTATTACTGACCCCAGCACCTATCAAAGAGCCTGTTTACATATTAGGCATTCGATAAATCTTAGTTTAAGTTTTCATTAAATCCTCTTAAAATTTGGAAGTTCTCACTGAGGATAGTCCCCTTGCAGGCATCTCCAGATGGCTGAGTGTGAAAGGCTCGCTCTCTAATTGGCCTGAATTCCCCCAAGTCAGCCATTCTCTCAGCACCATACTGAGGGCCTGAGGCCCTCTCACCCAGCTACCTCTCCTTCCTCCACTTCCTTCCACCAGAACTGGCCAGCCTCGGGGCAGTTGGCTTCTGTCTGTCTCTCCCACCAGCCACTGCCAAGGATGCTAGCCAGTCCTTTATTGGAGCCAGGTGGAGCTGGCAAAGCCAGCTGTTGTCCGCCTTGTGTTGCCTGGACTTGTGGATGCCAATCTTTCTCCTCCCTGGCTCAGGATAAATCTCTGGCATCTTTGCTCTTTTCTGCAAACCCCAGGCATAGGGTCCCAATACTCGAGATTTTTCTTGTGGGAATGGTACCATTATGAAAGTGATAATCCTATCATTTGTTTACCTACGTTCACTTGTTTGTTTTACTGAGAGTAGATCAATGTAAATGAGACATGGCATGCTTTGCCCTCCAGAATTCAAAGAAAATAAATATGCAGATTCAATAAAAAGAGAAGGGGGATGCCCAAAATATCTAAACAAGCAACTTCTGAATCTAGGTGCCTTACCCCAAATCCTCCAACTCTGGGCATCTCTTCTAGGAAGTTTCCATTTGTAATTATGCTGAGCCACAAGCTGATTGATCTCTCTTTAGAGGGGAAGTGGAAACACAGAACTTAAGTGTTTTCAGCATTCAGCTCTCCTAACTGCTACAGCCACGGCAGGCTTATCTGGTGGGAGCTAGCAGGAAGCCTATAACCGCTTCATCCTCACTCCCCAAACGCTGGCAACAATTAAATGAATTCTTAAGAAGAGAATCAAAAAAGCAGGAGGCAAAATGAATGGCTTATCCAAGTGCTGAGGAAGGAGAGGCTGTGTATTCAAGATGGAAAGAATATAAATACACACACACACATGCATATTATGTTACATATCTATAAAAATGTGAAATGTTATTTATTTTGAGAATACCCAGTCATTTCCATCTGTAGTAAGAATCCATAATAACATTCTCTGTTTATATAACTCTTTTCACCTCAAGAGATCCCGAATGCATTTCAGACAGCTCTATATACAAACAGAGGCCAGGAGCTCCGCCATCTCTGGGACTGGCGGCGGGAGCCCGGCAGGGAACGTGTGCCTGGCTGCATGTGTCTTGGCGACCGCTGATGGAAGAGGGGCGAGTTGGTCAAGGACAGCGGGGCGACTCCCACATTCTTAAGATAGTGTCACGGGGGCCATCAAAGTCTGAGTGACACCTCAAATTTTGATAGCTAATTAAGAAAAAAAGCTGAAGAGAACTCCATTTATTTACTTTGCAAGGATGAAGGATGATGTGGGGCAGAGCAAGGTTAGTGAAGCAGTGACTCCAGGGAGTAGAAATAAATCTGAAGCATAGATCACAAAGTCTTCCCCTCTAGCTTATATATTCTTACTACACCGAATACACTTAAGATGGGCGCACACATAAAAGGGTAATATCTGTTGATTCATTTATACCCCCTTTTTCTGCTTTCCCGGAAAGGGCTGACCAGACTAGCTGAAATCCTTTTTTTCTCTTTCCTTCACCAGTTCAGTCCACAACATAGCCGGTCTGCTTTAAAATAATTTTCATTTTTTTTCCTAAGTGAGAAGTAAGAAGGCAGCAATAATTTACATGAATTCCCACCTCAGAAACCAAAGCTTGGCAGAAAAGTGTATTTCTATATGGCCCTAAGTGTGGATTCCCTGAGCCACTAAAGGCAACACAACAGAAACTTCCAAGTATCCAGAAAATAAACTGGAAAATGGCTTGTCCCTGTTGAAGAAAATATTACTGACCAGGTGCCCAGTGTTTAGTATTGCACTCGGGATCCTTAAATCATGTTTGCGTGATGGAAAAAACTTCTTCCTGGGGATAGAAGTGGGAGATGGGGTGAAGCGACACATCCTATGGTGAAGAAAGGAGAGAAAAGACTCTGGTGTGCAAGCGGCCTGCCGTCACCTCCACTTCCCACAGCACTCTTGAATCCTGTCAGGAACGCCTCTAGGGCCTTGGTGTCACGGTCCTCCCATTGAGGCACGCCATGCCAGAAATGTCCAATGTCTGAGTGCAGCCTTATACAATATAGTCTCTAAAAACAATATAGTCCCTCTCTCTCAGACACTAGTTTTTCTAATGCCTGTGACCTCCAGGACTTCCCACATAAACTCAGCAAAAAACCCGGGGAGGGACATAGGGATGCTGAATTCCTTAGGGGCTTCAATTTGAAGCCGGAGAGCAGTGAAGATTACCGGGTGCAGGAAACAAGCCTCGCTATCACTCTTTGGGGTTGTGTGCTGTAAAGGCCTCTGGAGGGAGAGCTGGCAAGGGTGGAAGGACAACTGGGGCCACTCAAAACATTTCTGGGAAACTTATCCCTTCCTGAAATATATGTCTCTACTTGCCACGCAGTCTGGAAGAACAGTAATAAAAACAACTGAGCACATTCAGAGCAGTCCACTTGAAAGGGATATTCCCGGGGCGCCTGGGTGGCTCAGTCGGTTGGGCGCCGACTTCAGCTCAGGTCATGATCTCGCGGTCCGTGAGTTCGAGCCCCGAGTCGGGCTCTGTGCTGATGGCTCAGAGCCTGGAGCCTGCTTCCGATTCTGTGTCTCCCTCTCTCTCTGCCCTTCCCCTGTTCACGCTGTGCCTCTATGTTTCTCAAAAATAAATAAACATTAAAAAAAAAAAAAAGAAAGGGATATTCCCATATTGAACCTGACTCTCACATCATCTCAATGAAGTCAGTAGAGTTCAAGACTTACAAACCCAAAAAGTGAGGCTTAGCAAGCCAAATGACTTAATCACCTCCAGAGCGGAGCTAGAAACTTCTCATTCCAGAATTCTAAGTTCTTTCTATTGCATCTTGCCCAAAGTTATAGTCAGTAGGTGGGACATCTGTGATGAGCCAGTGCTTCACTTTGACCTTTAGAACCTTCAGACTTCATCTTTCCATTAGCCTGAATAAGGGCTAGGGAGACATGAGAACCTATCAAGGTTGTAGGGAAAAGCAACAGGAATCTTATTTCTTCTTTGTAGTTCCCATTTAGTTGCTCCTCATTCCTCTTTACAGCAACCAAAAGCACATTTAGGGAAAAACAGAAAAAGAGACACTAGTTTTGACAAGATGATGGATGGATAGATGTGTATTTATTTTAAAAATACAATATATTATGTACTATTTCGATTCTGATGAATTACCGGAAATGTTTAAAAATTCTTACAAATAGCTCCCAAATGGAAAAGACAGTCTTTCCCTGGTAGGACCAAAACATCAAAGGTTACATAGTTCACGTCAGAAAAATGACTGGAGTCCTAGGACCAGAGACGGTTTCCTGAATTTTGGAAGATGTTGTGCAGCACCGACGAGGGAGTATATACTTATTTACACGCTAGTCAGTAAACCTTGGAGCTCCTTCCACCAAGTAAATCTACAGATAAAAGCAAAACACTCCAAAAAATTCAAGGAAAGTTTGGATATATTCAAGCATGGCAGGAACTCAATGGAAGGTCTGAAGAATATTCATACTTTCCCCTAGCTCTGGACAGTAACTATGTTACTGTAACTATGTTACCAAGACATGTTGCTTGGTGTCCCTATCAGAAAAAAACTCATGTCTCTCCAACAGATAAAATAGCACACGGGCCCAACGTGACACTATTTTAAATAAGGAATGGGTCACATTGTCCTTTTCCTAGTCTCGAGGCAGATTTCACTCTCTGTTCTGGAGTGTTCTGTAGCTGTTGGCAGAGCTGACCATAGGGATAATCATCTTAAGAGAGATTTTCTTACAATTGAGTGGAAAGGTACTTTGTCACATATTTAGAAAAATGTAAGCATGTGTTAAATGAAATTTTGTCCTGACAAACAAAAAATAAAGACAAAAGAATGATCTTTAAATGCCAGAACTGCCAAGGGGAAGCAGGGATCCATCAGTCAAGAAATTGAAGGGTTTGAAGGAAGTGAAATTCTGCCACATCCAGAAGAACAAGAAATATCAGTGAACAATTCTAAGAACTACCAGCAGGATATTTGCTTACTTGATACCAGATGGCTGAACCAATATTATGCACAAAGTACAGGGGGCAGGTACCCGCTTAAGATAAGGAGGAGCTTCCATGTAGGAGAATGACCTTTTTCACTGGTTATGTATGGAAAGAAACATAAAGAGTAAAAAACTAAAACTAAAAAAAAAAATGCTACAGAAATCCAAAATGACTCTAGGAGCCAGGTAGGTAGCATAACGTGTGACTCATCCAGGAAAAAAATATACATTAAACATATGGAAATAATCTATGGTTCCATAAAGACATTTGCTCTCTCCCATGTGTCTCCAGAAATGAAGCCTTTCCCACTGACTTTTAAAAGGGACATAAGAATAAAGGGACAGTCATTTAATTCAACACGGAACTACGCGAGAGGAATGATGGATGGGTAGCTGACACCCAGCCTCAGCCCAGGAGCCAACAGAGAGTGGAGAGGACAAAGGAAAGTTGGAGAGCATGTGCCCTGTGAAAAAGGGTGTACAATATAGCTGATTAGTGCCATCTAGGGAGTGTGGCCCAAGGTGGACAGCTTTTCCATTTTTAGTTTTTAAGAAGGGCCAGAAATCTTGATGTGGACATGCAATCTCCCATTTTTAAATGTTTGTTCAATTATTTCCAAAAGATACTCTGTGGGCCAAAGAAAACATGATGTAGGCTGGATCTGGCCAAGAGCCCACCAGTTCATGGCTTCGGCTGGAAAGAACGATTCTGTTGTAAGTATGGGTGTGGAGGGAAATGGGGAATTGTATGGTCTCTAAGATCCTGTTGAGAGTCCAATAAATAGCACCCCTTGTCCTGAATTCTGAACCAACTCAAAAATGAGACAACAGAGTGAGTTATGGGGGGTGCAAATTATAACTTTCCTAATGAATAAAGCAAGATTGGGAAAAATGGGTAAGAGAGCTTCCTGGAATTGGAGACGCTAGACTGGGTCAGGCCTCTCTTCCCTTTCTCCTTACTTCCCACATCCACCTGTAGGATGTGTGTTCCCTGTAGGCAGCTGGTTCCCTAAAAGGACATCAAGCAGAAGGGGGGCAGAGCTACTCAGGCCTCGTATCTCCTTCCAGATGCCCCCATCAGATAATTCACTCCTCCTCCCACAGTGAAGATGGGGGAAGGGGCTTGAAAGAGGGGGCTGATAGAACCCAGAAGGATTTCAGATACGTAATAGCAGTGGAGAAGACAGGATCCCCTCAACAATTATTTCCAGCCAAGGCCACCTTTAGCACACAGTGCATCTTTGTGAGAGTTACAAAAAGGCACTCCACCCTGGCAGATGAATTGCAGAAAGGCCCTTTCCTCCCGGCTGATGCAGCCCCAGCTTGGGGCACGCACAGCTTGGCAAGCAGTACCGGGGCTAGATTCCAGCCCACACTTGCCTACTCGGCCTCGTGCCTAAGTACAAAAACCCACAACTGCCCATAGCAGCCCTGCTTCAGACTCTAATAATGCTATCAATTTTATTCCAGACTCCTCAGTCTCCAAAGTAACCACATTGTGAGTAGCACCTACTCTCTGTCCACCTCAAACAGTTGGAATTAATATTGGCCCAGGCTGTGTCAAGCCTGTGAAAGGGGTGATGCAGAGGAAAGGTTGGCTGCTTAGCATAGCCTGTGCCTTATTATTATTATTATTATTATTATTATTATTATTATTCTCTCAATTTCCCCATCACTAGGTTGGTACAAATTCCCAAAGAAAGAACAGCCATTTTTTCAGCATGTCAGAACTTGGTGAGGCTATAATCATTTCTTCACAATGTTTTTTAGTAAAGAATATATTAAGGGAGACATTGTTTTAAAAGTTTCCATGTACAACTGTGGCTTGTCCCAAATTCTTTGTATTCAGATGTCAGACTATAATTGTTGGTTAGAAGCAAGGTTACCAGATGGGTTATAAAATGTATCTGAAATGAGTGTCAAAAGGACTTAAGGAAAATACAATTAACAGCTGGTGTAGTCGAGGCAGGCTGCAGTTTCACTGTAAAGAAAATTAATACTATCCTTATTAGAGCAGAGAGCATTTCTGCATCCATGATCTAACATCTTCTTTCCTAGAGTTCAACCCGGAAGAAGAAAGAAAAAACACAAAACAAAACATAGGGCTCCATCTAAACAGACAGATAAAAATAAAACCAAAAAAGAATAGAAATTTCTATTTATCAGAGGTGAGAGACATGTCCATGAAGGGGAAAGCAAAATGAAAAACAAAGAATATTTAGTTGAAGCTGATCTCTCTCTAACATTTCATAACCAGGGAAATGCAGTCAGCACTGTCTCCAGAGAGATCCACACAGGATGTTAGACTTCTACATTCTTTCGTATTTCTACTCAAGCCAGGTGCTTCAGGAAACAAAAATTAAATGTTTGATACCACTTAGCTGGAAGTGAGTTCTTTCCTCTACCGCAATGCCAACAAACAGAATTCTACATTTTTGCCAACCTATTTCCAGGTCACTGGTGTGTTTTAAGAAAAGAAAGCAGACATGGCAGACTGGATAACCTACAAAGGCTGGTCTTCCAAAACTCCACTTAATTGAGACTCACGCATTCATTCATTCATTCGTTCATTCAATTAATACTTATCCAGGATCTCTAAGCAGGCATGTTATGACTGCTTCTGTAGCACCCTTTTCTTTCCCCTGTGAGAATGAACTACACAGCCAAGGTTGTTTTTATGTAGTTTGAAATCCACACATTTTTTTCTCAGTGAGATGAGCAAGCGATACGTTTACCCTTTGGTAAGTATCTGAGGAAGAAACAAGCAAACAAACCAATTCCACATGTAATTTCATGTATGTAAAAAGAAGGGGGAACATATTTTTATTACAGAGAACATGTATTTGTTATTATCACATTCACCTTAGTGTTCAGAGGGACGTCCTAAATATAGAGAGGCGTTTGGGAGAGTGTGGGGAAGCAAGAGAAACACCCCACTGTTGGCAACCTTGGTGACTCTAATCTCGGGCCAGAAGGCTGTGGCTGAACCCTCTGCTGTGGTGCACATGGCTTTCTTCATTTATCTTTCGAACTCTCTCCACTTGGAGACTTGTAAGGTGAAAAGCAGGTCTGCAGATAAATATCCTTAACGTAAGATGCCCATGATGATGAGCTTGCCTTCTCTTCTTCTCTCTTGCCTCAGAAAGATAACAAACAGAGGAGGAAAGCGTGGCACATGGGGAAGTGGAGTTAAAATGTACTGCACGTTACTAATCCTAACATAACATTGGCAGCTTGCACCATCCCCCTGCCAAACCCAAATTAACACACTGCCTTACTGGAAGGCAAAGGCTGCAGCTATATTTATAGCTCAATTAACAAGTTTCATAACTAAACCTCCAGAAGTCCTAGGCAAACCTGACAAATGCTATGCATCTTAACACCATGGTGACCCTGCCAGAATGCCACCATCTTCTAACGGGGAACAACTCCTGCTATCACCTTGCGAGAACAATGATGATTGGCACTGGCCCATCTGATAAAGGGAAGCTGGCTGGGCAACTCGGCTCTTGTCAGGGGTACGTCTCATAACAACTCCCAACCAACACACATACGGTTGATTCAAGCAGGCGGCTAATTCTTCTTCCTTTTGCAGATGGATGGAAATGCCTGCTCCTCGCGAGCCAATGGCTGCAGAGAATGACTGCCATCTTATGACTCAGGGCCCTTGGTCCTTCTGGGAACAATGTCACGGAAACACAGGGTACATCACTTGGCAAGTAGTTTAACTTTAAAAGAAGCAGAAAACTTCTTCATGATATCTTCGAAGGAGGTTAATTTTGTTCGGGGGAGAAAGATTCTTCAGAGGATTATTAGTGCCCAGGCAGCATTGTCACGATGACTAGGGAGAGTGCAAGAGTATTTTTAACACAGCACTTGACTTGGGGCAAACTGCTTTCAGCATCCAGGTGGGCTTTCCCTTTATTCTGGAACAACATACGTGTTTACATGGCACAGAGCTTTGTGACGATTTGCCTGCACATCTGGCTTCTCTGTGGGACTGTGAGCTCTTTGAGCCCAGGAAGGGAGGAGCATCCTGTTGTATTATGTCCTCCTCAGCTCCTTAGCTCAGAGTAAGAAATAGTAAGGTCCGGCATTTCTGAGGGAATGAATGAATGAATGAATGAATAATTTAATAGATAAATTGGATGAGTAAATAATTTAATGGATAAACAGTACTATTCTCCCACATACTATCAGAACTCTTATGATTCTGCAAACCTCTTGCTTTACTTTTCTGGTTGGAGTTAAACATTTCATGCACCATCCTTACGTGTTCCTATCAACTATAATCCATCTCCAGCTACCTTTATCATAAGTCCCTTCCCCATTAGACGCTGGCTATTTAGAGCACAGAAATTTGGAAAGAAACCTAAAATTTGCTGGTCGGAGCCTTGAATCTATCTTCACTGCTTGAAACACTTGGCTGCTAACACAGGCCAGAGGTAGATGGTCAACTGTGAACACTGTGTTAGTACATCCCACGTGCACAATTTTGGGTAAGTTACTAATTCCTGAGCTTCGGTTTCCCTGTCTGTAAAATGAAAGGGTTAATTCAGAGCTAACTTCATGTGTCTTTTCAACTTTAAAATATTATGAAGTTTATTTTTCTGCCACCCACACACACTAATGGCAAACACTTCTTTGTTCTCCTGTCCCCTAAAAAAGATGCTTGCAGAAGTTGGTTTAAATACACCCAAACTTCTCAATGAGAAGCCCATGCATTTTTCTCTCTCAGTGAGAAAGCCCATGATTTTTTTTGCTCCTCAGCACTCTCATTGTTGGGATTTTGATCTCCAAGTACAAGGGTATTCTTTCCAATGTATACAAGTGAACTATTTTCTCAGGGCAATCTGTGGTTGCTGCAAAAACCATCATTAAGCTATAAGCATAGGATAAAGAGGGAAAGACGAAGTGAGGTGCTGTTATCAAGGTAGACTGGAGTAACACTAATAAGGGTATCTGTCAGCATTCCAGGATCTATTGCCTCTCCCTGCTTTTTCAAGGAACGAGATCTAGAGCAAAGACGCCTCTGCAACAAGGACCACGAAGGGGTAGTCTACTGGCTAACACTGGCCCCTGAATATGTTCAGTGGCCAGGTCATGAATAGCTGCTGTTATTAATGTATTAATGTGAGTTTAAGTGCCTTTGAGTGGGTCATGGACTGCTCAGTTTATCAACAGCCCTTACCACTCCCTATGCATTATACCTCTGTCTTATCCCTTTCATTCATTCATGATACTGGTCCTTTGCCAAACTCACTATATCCGTCTTCTCCCACTAAAATAAAATGCTATTGGGATGCCTGAGAGGCTCAGTTGGTTGAGCATCAGACTCTTGACTTCGACTCAGGTCATGATCCCAGGGTTGTGGGATTGATCCCCAGGTACCACACTGAGTGTGGAGTCTGCTTAACATTCTTTCTCTCTCTCTCTCTCTCTCTCTCTGCCCCTCTACCCTGCTTGCACATGCTCTCTCTCTCCCCCTCCAAAATTAAAAAATAATAAAATAAAACAGAATGTTATCTCTCAGGAGTAGAAGACATTCTTCTGTTTGTCCACCATGCACAATACCTAGAAGAATGCTTGAATCATAGTACATATTTTGCACATATTTGTTGAATGAATGAATGAATGAAACTCCCCTGCCAGTTGCTCCCGCTCAGAGCTCCCATCACACTCTGTTTACGCTATCACAATAGCCTTAATGCAACAAACAGTTATTAAGTACTAGACGCTGTGTCAGGTATTGGAGATATTGAGGTGAGTGAGACAGAGCTCCTTGTCTCAAAAGCTCACATTTAAGAGAAGGGAACGGGCACACAGACAAATACAACAACATGTGTCCATGATGTTCATGATGTTCCGTGAAAAGACCGATAGAAGGCAGAAAATATTTGTAATGTGCCTCCGTGGTAGCAGAAATTCAGTACTTGGACAAGGGAGAGTGGGCACTCTACACCGAGAGAACAGACCATGCTCGGGGTGGCGGAGGTACACCTGCTCAGGGCCAGACCACCGCAGTGTAGGTAGAAGAGAGAGTGTGAGGAGTGGCTAGAGAAAGCCCTGGGAAGGAGCACTGCTGCAGGCTTGGGGAGACCTTTGCAGCACAGCCAAGGAGTTGAGATGCTATTCTGCAAGAAAGACACTATTTGAGTGTTTCTAACAGGGAGTGCCAGGGAGACCTCCACGTTTTAGCAAGTTACTCTAACTTGCACTGTAGGGTATAGGTCGACATGAGAATGAGCTGAGAGGTTTCTACAGCCTTCTAGAGGAGAGGAGACGGAGGCCTAAGTGGAGGCAAGAAAAGTTGCTTCTTTTGGGAGAAACTTACGCAATAGAAATTTTGGAGACGGAATGTTAAAGTTAACAGGTGAGAGGGGAAGCAGGGTGAGAGACGAGTGAAGGTGGAGGTTTCTGGTCTGGGTCAGCTGGACACATGATGCTGTGAAGGAGAGAGGGCGAAAGGAGTAACCAGCAGGGGCTACAGCCGCTGAGTTGTCAGCACCACGGTCCACGGTGACCTTCCTCCTGGCAGTTTCGGAAAAATGAGGGGAATGAAAATAAGTGCTGTGGATCGAAGAATGAATATGATATGAAAATGAAAGACTTGTAGAAGAAGGTGTCACTTCCTGATTTTTTCGAAAAACTTGGAGAAGCGGGTCAGAGGGATGAGCAGGCAGAGCACAGGAGACTCTTAGGGCAGTGAGACCACTCTGTGTCCATTACGATGGGAGATATACGTCATTCTACATTAGTCCAAACCCAGGATGCACAGCACCAAGAGTGAGCCCTAACGCAAACTATGGACTTGGGGGTGATAATAATGTGTTAATACAGTCTCACTGATTGTAGCAAAACTATGGTGGGGGATACGGGCAGTGGGAGAGGCTGTGTATGTGTGAGGACAGGGATATATGTGAGCTTTATACTTGCTGCTTAAAAAGCTCTAAAGAATAAAGTTTAGGGGCGCCTGGGTGGCTCAGTCGGTTAGGCGTCTGACTTCGGCTCAGGTCATGATCTCGCAGTTCATGAGACTGAGCCCCATATCAAGCTCTGTGCTGACAGCGCGGAACCTGGAGCCTGCTTTGGATCCTGTGTCTCCCTCTCCCTATGCCCTTCCCCTGCTCATGCTCTGTCACTCTGTCTCTCTGTCTCTCAAAAATAAATAAATAAATAAACAAACAAACAAACAAACAAACATTGAAAAAAATTTTAAAAAGAATAAAGTTTATTAATGAAAAAAAAACTTCGTGAAGTTTGTAAAGAGAAATAAAGTGGTACCTTGAGAGGAAAGCAAAGTCAGGAAAGATAGTGGTTTTCTTTTCTCTCTCTCTCTCTCTCTTTCTCTCTCTTATAGAATGGGAGAGACTTATAGAAGTGTAGTGGCGAATAAGTATTTACAGGCTTTGAAGTGGTCCGTGAGGAAAAGAGTTGAGAGAGAAAACATAGCTGATACAAATAAAAGTTCTTGGGAAGGACTTAGAATGGTGCCTGGTACATAGTAACTGCTCAATAAAATGTTAGATCATTATCACTACCATATATCCATACTTTCTTCTTTATCTTATAGTAATTTAGGTCACTGCTCCAGCTCCATAATGAGACCACTGGCTCATGTAGAAAAAGGTTATGACTGCTTAGAGTTTATGTTCCTTGTAAGCACTTATTATAACTCCTCGAATAGAATCTTCTTTCATTGATTGATTCATTCAAAGTAGTTACTGACAAATGGTAGAATTGAAATCTTCTCAGGTGGTCATTTTGGCTTCCCCCTTTGGTATATTTTACTCGGTTTTATGCTTACCTTCAAAGTGACATATTTATGTATTAAACAAATATCTCTGGCCCTCTCCGATCACAAGGCTAAACTTGTCTGTGTAAGTTTTGAGACCTTCAATCACATGCAAGACAATTACAGGTCCAGAAGAAGGAGACTGAGGGCTCTAGCTAGGACAGGATGAGAGACGCCATAATGACATCCAGAATTGGGTTCCTTCTATTTTTCTGCTATGTTGGTCTCAGTGTTGGCTTCATCCAAAGACTGGCTTCCCTCAATGTCACAAGATGGCACAGTAGTTTTAGGTGTCACATATAGATAGACTGACATTCAGAGAACAAGAAACCATTTCTCCCTGGTACCTTTGTTGTAAGAAGGAACCCTTCCAAAAGATCTCCAACAGACTTGTCTTACATCTCACTGGCCAGAACTGCATCACAGCAACTCGAGCTATCTTTAGGTCGCTTTAGATAGATGGGCACTATGATTGCCTTAGACTAATCAGGAACCACCCCCTTGGGAAGTAAAGCAACCTTTTCAGAAGTGCACAGTCTTGCAGAGGAAAGGCGACCCTGGAATACACAGGATTCTGTTTAGAGGGATAAGGCATGGGGTGGGGAGATGGATGTTGGATAGGCAGTCAACAGTGTTTGTTAGAGTTGAATCAAAACTAATACAACATAAGAAAAAAAACAATATATAAAATGGTACCTCTGCTAACTTGTGGACATAAAATTTGCTTCTGGAAGTTACTCTATGAACAAATAAATGACATCATAATAGTGAAATGATAAACAGGTAAATAAGTACCAAAAGTTTCAACCAGGTGATATGGGAAGGGCATTATCAAAGTGCCTAGAGACTCACCACACACACTGCATTGCTGTCTCAGTGTAGTTCCCAGGATGCAGCCTGAGAGATTCCTCATTCACTCCAGTAACATTCCAGGGTCCGTTATGTGTCACACCTAATATCAAAACCTAAAAATAAATATTAATAAAATCAGTTTTCCTTCACCATAATACAAGCTCCTACACTAAAATACATAATCAATAACAGAAGACTAACACTCAATAAATAACTGTAAAGTGTGTTTTAGGTCCATAACGAGTATACTAGGCACTTTTACTTTTTATTTTGGGGGTGGAAGGATTTCATAAAGGGACGTGATGCTTGAACTGGGTATTGAAAAATAATTAGTTGTTTCTGAGCTGAAAAAGGGACTGGGAAGGACATTTTTAAAAAAGGAAATATTATACCCAGAAGTGTACAGGTGTGAATTAGTGTTCTGCCCCCATGAAACTCCAAGTGGATATCCAAATGGCCAGAGAATAGAGAACACGAGGAGATGTGGCTGGAGGTAAGCCTGCAGCTTTGGGCAGGAACAAGATGATGGAGAGTCTTTTTTTATCTCATGGATATCAATTGGGATTGTGTGCAGTAAGTAGCACTGAAGCCTTAACAAAGTGAATGGACACCTTAAAATATCACTGGCAGCAGGCTCATGGGGAGACTGGGGTGAGAGCACACTGTCTAGAGGCAGGGTGTTCGGTTTAGCAGTGTTTCAATAGTTCGGGAACATCATGACGTCACTTGAGCCAAGACAAGAACAAGGAGTCTGGAGAAGAGGCAGAGATGAAACATTTGATGGAACTCAGTAAAAACCTGAATGTGGAAAAAGAACTGAAAAGTCCAGAATGATCTTAGGGTAAGTATGATTAATCGGGATAGAGGAGACAAGAGAAAAAGGTAATAATCAGGGTGCTCAACTTATGTGGGTTTGCCAGAGCTTTTCCAGATTGAGTGTTAAGAGATCTACATCCTGGGAAGCCTCTCAGTCCCAGGCGCACGCACCAGGGCAATTGGTTACCTCATTCGGAAAAGTACCTTTGCAGGAAAGTGTGATAAGTTCAGTTTAGTAGGTAACGAATCCCAAATGTATTATTGGGCAATAGAACCTTCAATTGGCATCTACTTAACCCCCAAATAGCTGGTCAGCTCAGTGAAAGTTCAACCAGCTAGTGTTCACTAGCTATGCACTCTCCCAAAAAGATGGTTTTCAAACAATCTTCACATTTCTACTCCATCCTGTAAAATACCATCCAGCTTTCACACGGTTAAGGCAGGGGCCCTCACACAAGTGGTTTGATCGTCTTTCTCCACCAGGGCTGGTGGACTACAGATACAATCAATGCAAAGGATGAAAGATGGGCTTCGTGCAAATTGCTTTAAAAAAATTATCCTTAAAGGGGTATATCCTATGGTAACCTATGGTCATTTCTATCAAGGGAACTCCCCATCTACTTTTGCTGCCTACAAACTTATTATTAATCAGAAAACAGAGCATTTCCATTCCTTATTTATTAAATCTTTGTATCACAGACATACCTGTACTGCATGTGTACAAGCACTCAACAATTCGTTGCAAAAATGAATTATTTTAAGTCCATAAAAGTACAAATTATGCTTATTACACACTCAATCCAAACAGCTATAATCTTTAAATCCCTTTATCTTTTTTTCAACACATAAAAATTTGAAAGCCAGGAAGTTTTATGTTGGTACAATAGCTCCGAGATGATTCTAACCATCTAGTTTCACTTAGTAAAAGCCTAGAAACATCATGACAAGAAGGTAGTTCCATTTGATACACTTATTTGTGCTTGAGACCAATATTGTTCTACCAATAGCATACTCTATAAACTGACCCACCGCTCTGAGAGTCCCCAAATGCCTTATTTAAAACAATGGAGCAGACATTGAGGATGGTGTTCGACTCTTAACTCAGCAATTCCCACTACTGATTTAAACCAGACCTTCAGTGTTATTTTAACATAGGTTTTGGATTTAATTATCTTAAATGTCTAAAAGAATGCATACAATTCCCAAATTGTTTATCTCTTTTATGGTAAAATCTCTTCCCCTATCCCTAGAAATCTGTTTTAATTATTTAATCAGTTTGGCTGAAACTCACAAAGCATTAAATTGTTAGTTGTTACTTAACATTCCTTATAAATTGCATTTATTAATTTCTGGATAGAGACTTGTCCATTGCTACAGTAATTTAAATTAGTACCACATGGTTACAGACCGCTGCTGAATGATGATTAAATCTTTGGGGCAAATTCAGTCTTTTAAGATTTAAATGGCACTAGAGATAAGCTAACCAAATTTGGGTCCAAGAAGTTACAATTTATCAAAAATGTAATAAACCATGGCCGGAATATTCATCGTAAGCAGCACATAATGTGGTCCATGAAATGACATTTTAGCATCTCTCTCACTGTGGTCACAGGGAAGCGCTGACGGTGCAGACACAGCAATGCTCCATTGATATTTAACAGTTCCCATCTACAAGGTACTTTGCAATATTGTGGCTTTTTATACACTCAAGTCCCCCCAATACTCTATCAGTCATTTTGTTATTCAACGTAGTGACATATTCCTCTCTCGGTGCTTTAATTTCACAGGCACAAACAATCAACATAGCACACAACCCTCTGGGATCTCAGCAACAGAAGGAGGAACTGTAGGACCTGGTGGCATTTCCGGATGATGAATCACTAGGGAAAGAGTTCTGGTAGGGACAGTGGACTTTAACCTACTTAGGTACAGGTGATAAGGGACAGGCTCGGGGAAAGTCAAGAGATCTCTCCCAGGTCACAAGGGTGAAGAGAGGCTCCAGAATTCAGTTTCCTTACTTGCAATCCAGAAATGTTTCTTCAACACCTACTACCGCCAAAGAGTGCATTCCAGGTAGGAGCCTGGATCTTAACATTTATTCAGATTACTGAAAGGATCTAATCACTTCTTCCCAGGGAACTCACGGGGGGAAACCAAGTGATTAAAAAAGGAACCTCCCCACTGCTTCGGAATACTTAAAAAATACTAATAATTAAAAAAGAGGGTAACAGGCAGGGCATAGTGTCTCCTACTGTAAAGACTGACTGAAGCACTCAGGTAAAATAACAAAATCAACTCATAAAATAATAGATTCATCTTCCTGCTGCTAAAGATAAATATTAAATCATCCTAGGTGCTGCTGGCTGAAAATTAATTTCTGTAAGGCAAATAGTATAGTATGTATATGTGTTTCAATTTCTGTTTGGCAAGGTGCCTATTTTGAGCATCCTGCACAGACCTTTGAAGTACTTGGGTTTCTCTGATAACGCAGATGCTTCAACAAGAACTGCTTCCACAGGGCTCCCAAGCACCGTAAAAAAGTCTGTTTTGGATTGTCAGGCCCCCAACTAATTCCAGGTATTCAGTCTAAAAACACAACATTTTTTAATGCATTAATGATACATCGCGACCTTTCTGAATTGAATTGTGTCAGAGAAGGGAGTGACATTAACTTATTAGAGGAGTCACGAAGTGCTGAAGCACTGCAATTTGTGTTCCCCAAATTACAGTCAGGTGCAGCCGCCCGTGTGGGGCAGGCTGAAACAGGATACACAGTAAGAAAAAAAGTGCTTCAGATAGAGCCGTCTAATGATTAATTTACAATAGAAAAAAGGATGGAGGGCAAACAGTACCTTGTATTCTAAATCGTGAAACTATTATAGACGTCCCAGCTGTCTACCCTTAGACCATCTGAGAGCTAAGCCGTTTCATCCCCCAGCCCCAGTTGTTCTGACTGTGCTTCTTTAATATTGGTGTTTGACAAACCACATAAAATGTCCCCAGGAAGCCAAACACACTCTAGACCATTTCTGTAGAAACTTCAGAAACGTGAAAATGAAAACAACCACCAAAACAATAACAAAAATCCACAATCTGATCTTTTTCAGAAGTTCCCTAAAAGCCGTAACTAATTTTTGTTTTGTTTTGTTTTTTGCTCTTTTAAAATCAGGAACACGTATCCCTGGAAGAATCTTCCATTAGTAGCACGGAAGTTAAAGCATGTCGTATTCTGGACCAACCAAATGCCATGAGGCAAGGCGAGCTCTTTGTCATCACAGAAGAAGAAGAAAGTCACTGGAGAGTTCATGCCTGGAGTAACCTTCACTTCCAAGTCTACTCAAGTTCTCGCTACAGAAGGATTTAGCAGAACATGGGCTCTATAAATGGAACCAGAGAGTGGGATCCCTCACACTGATATTCTACTAACACTCCATGCCTCTTTCCAGAAGGGACATGCAACCCAGCATAGTGACCAAATTCTAACTTGCGTCACTGCATTCTGTCTCTTCTGAATACCTCCTGGAACTTCATCTGGTCTTCATTCCATGTTGTAAACCAATATGAGCTGTTGGAAAATTGCCCTTGAGGTGGCTGTACTTCAACACTGGGCAACATGACTCATGAATATTTTTAACAGTCAAGGCCATATGTTCCTCTCCTCTATAGAGCATGGAGCCAAATGGAACTTCTTAAATAACACACAGTGTGGCAGCTACTGCCAGGCACACAGGCAAGAGTCTCAGAGTTGGATGTGTTCTCACAGTCAGAGATGGGAAAGGTCCCTGACTCTGAGAGAGACTACCAGCTGACACGGAGCTAAGAAAATATTGAGAGGATAAAAGAGTTGTTTTTTGTGCTCAGTTTTCATCTTTGTTTCTCTGCTTGATTTAGTTTAGAAGCCAGTTAAGGGAAATGCTTTTTCCTAGATCAGTCTTCAAGTTAACCCAAGTCCTCCTCGACCCCAGTCTCTCCAGCACCCCATCATGATTCCAGGGTGCCCAGGAGGTGCTGCCCACCAGTATCTGGAACTGCAGTCATGGGAAAGAAAATCTCCCTTTCTTTATGATATAACAAAGTTTCAAAACGCACAGACACCCATGGACTAGGGTAAAATGGAAGCAGCTTTTAGAAGAACAGCTTTTCGAGGGATGGGGCTTCATGGCAAAGGAGGGGAATGGAAGAGATGAGAATAACAGAAGCAGAGCTGCTTGAAAGAGGACAGAGACAGGAGGGACCAGAATGGAAGAGGAGAAAGGACACAGAAAGGAGAAACTGGGGAATGCCAGAGATTCATTTTATTCTTGACAGGCCCAGATTTTCACTTTCTAATGACAATTCTATAAATTTCTAACATGGCTTTGTTTTTGAATAGTGAGCTATTTAGAATTACCCAGCTTTAGTTGGCCAACTGAATTTATTTTGCAACCTTCAGGGGTGACTTCAATAACCTGATATTTATTTAGGAGCCCAGCATTGTCAGCTGCTGTGTTAAAGATGAGGGATTGGCCATGAACAGGACCAACATGGGCCTGCTCTCCCGGATCTTCTGGCACTCTACCAGCATGTGATAAGCGTTAAGGGAACACCTCTGTGGGGTTAGGGAAGGGTCCCTGGGGGGGTGTAACAGCTAAGCTGAGACTTTCCAGATATAGTGAAACGAGTCTGATCACTTTTGTAAGTCTAACTTATCACCTGTGAAATTAGGAGTCTCCTCCCTGCCACTGGCTCACTGCATCAGAAGGAGACAAGTAAAGGAAACATGTGGGGATAAGCAGAGCTTACTGGAGAGCAGAAAATATAGTGTGATATCAATCTTAGGAGGCCAAGAAGATGCCAGTTGGGGATTTAATGTTGACCTCAAGTTTCTAAAGTGACACAGGAAAAATATGTAGCTGTGCCTTCCAGCCCAAACTACTTCTGTCCCCAGCTCCCCTTCCCCTGGAATCAATGTCTTCAAGGTAAGCAGATACAAATGGAAGTTAATAGTTTGATTTTCTCTTGCCCCTTGTTTACTTTGGTATCTTGTGCACCCTGTGCCTTGTTGTATCTGGTGATAAGGTTCCTGCGGCCCTAGTTCTATGCCACATCCCCAAAAGTGGCACTTGGGTATAAACGAGGTCTATCAGGACTGAAAGAACTTCAAAAAAAAAAAAATGCTACCAAACTCTTTGCAAATTTGACATTTGTAGTTTACTGTTAAATCAACTGCCCAACTCTACATGGGTGGGCAAGCTTGCTACAAAACATGCCTTGGATAGCAGGGGGACTAATTTGACCTCAGGAAGAGTTATTGTTTTTACCATCTTTGATCATATTCCCATGATGTAGAATACTTTGACATATAAAAAATTCAATCATCCAAGTGCTTAGACTATCTGTATGGTTAGGAAACAAATGAATATTTGTCCTCATGTAGGAAATAGCTGGGGAATAGATTGTTCAGTTTTTGTTTAGATAGGTTGCTGTCTGTTATACATGGGTTTAATTATTTTCCCCATTTGCTTTTATATGCACTTTCACTCCTGTTGTGACAGAGATGATGATGATGATGATGATGATGATGATTAATCCCAGAAAAAAAAGGAAAAGATTTAATATGGAAAAAAGCACAAATGCCATAAAATCTACTGTAACAATGTGTTCAGTAGGAACCATGGTCATTGCAGGGTAGAGTTGCACACCTACTCGTTCTTTTGTGATGATCATGTTTTTACTATTTCAAATTTAATACTTTTTCTAATATATTATATGTTACCTCCCATGTATTTAAGCTGTACTTAAAAGCATGCTAAGAACTGGTAATTCTTTAATGGTTGTTCACTTACAAGCGATTGTGGGTCATTACACAATCATTTAAAGGGCATTAATGAGAACCATTTAATGGTTTTAGTAGAATATCATTGTAAGGGACAGGGGAAAAGTTACTGGCTGTAAATTTTTATGACCATTTCTTACAAAACGTATTACTTTAAAGATTTATGTATGTAACAATGAGTACAATAAAAGCCATGCTAAAAATAATTTGAAATCAAAGTAATGCATATAGATAAGTCTTTGCTCTGCTACAATTGGGTGGGTACCTTAAAAAGAATCTTCCTTTTCTCCCTCCTCCCTCCCTTCCTCTTTCTCTCTGCCTTTAATTCTCCCCCACTTTCTTCCCTCCTTCTTTCCCCACCTTCCACCCTTCCTCACAATTTGCAGTTTCTTTCTTAAAAGAGATTTTTAGTACCATTAAAGATTTTGTTCTCACTGAAAACCATTACAGATAGAATCCTAACCAATATGTTTTTTGGTGGCTGAGGGTGGAGAACAGAGGGGTAAATATAGCAGGACAACATTACATAGAAATGCCCCAAATGTAGTGGATCTTTGTTTACAGAACTTTCCCTCACATATCATTATTTTAAAGTATTTCCTCTTATATACTATAGGACTAAAATAGAAAATCCAATACTTTCTAGGACATCACTCTCTAAGACAGGACAGGGGACTAAAAAGGGAGAGGAAAGTAGTCTGGTAGTACACCCACGGAAATCTGTAAAATACATACAGAAAGGAGCCTCGCTCATACCCAGAGAAGCCTGAACATCTTGTCCACGCAGCTCACCTCTTGAAAAAGAAATGGGTATTTGAGAAGCTCACTCCACTGAGGCAGTAACCTTATTAAAGTGCTTTAATAACACAACAGTCATTGTATTATGCCTGGTTTTGTCCACTTGTGATTCTCGTGGAATACATAATGAATAAGACAATGCCCCTTTCCCAGGATCCTTGCATAAGCAGGAGGATATTTCTAATTAAAAAGGCAGAGTTAGCGCAGCACATGAAATGAACAGAACCATATCTCTAGAAATGCCGAGATTTTACTGTTTGCATTAAGTAACGCTTGTATTTCTCTCTGAATCTAGCCCAATACCCATTACCAATAAGATGAAGATTTAAGATAACTTGGTCAAAAGATGGTGAATTACAACTTTTAATTAAAATGTAGAAAATAGTTGCTCTAGAATAAACATGATAATACTTTCATGATCATTAATTTTTTATGGAGAGAACAACAAAAGCAACCTGAATATTTTAGAATGTGACATTATAAAGTCAGGCAAAGGGGATTTTTAGAAAATTATGCATGTCCCAGAGAGAAGATTGTGTAGTTGCTACTTTCCATTTCTAGTCCCCTTGAAAACTCTGGTAGAATGCAAAACCCACACATCTGGATCCACAGGGATTTCTCTACTTGACCTATTCAGGTAAAGCAAGCAATGAACAGGACAGTAAGAGGGTAAGGCAAGCATTGGGGTTTACACAGTTTATTGACACCAAACAGCAATTCAATGAATGACCACAGGGAGAAGAGGAGCTGATTTTCCTATGTAGACTATATACCTTGATATGAAATTTTAAAGACATACATTTAATATGGAGTTAAAATATTATTGGTACTATATTCCAGATTGAATGTGGCTAAATGATTGGTGGTCGTCTATGTGTGTGTGTGTGTGTGTGTACACGTGCACTATGGTTTCCTCACCAGAATTAGTTCACAGTGATGCAAACCTAGCTTCATGCCTGTGTCTAACATTATCTCCAAGTCCACTGCTAAATAAATGTGTATTAGTATCAAGCCTGCTCTGGCTCAGTGTGCATGCACAGTCTTCTCCCCATCAGAGCACCCATACTGATTCCTGCTCTCTGCCCATATGTTCTCTATCTTGATTGCCTCAAGTCCACCTCCTCGAAGAAGCCTTCCCTGAACTAAGGGCTGGCTTCAAAAATCTAGGTCTACCACTAAATATCTAGGTGAACCATGGTGAGAGTTACAGGGAAGACTGAAAGGGCAGGCCCTTTTTTGTGACAGTTGGCTTCTTTGTTGTTAAAGTGAGGAAATAGTTATGTCTGCCTTACAAGACTGTTGCGATAATTACATCAAAAATACATTTAAAAAGCTTCTGAAATAGCACAGATTCATAATAAATGTTAGTTCTCCTATTTCTCCTTACCTCCCTTTCCAAGTCAGAGAAATCTGTGTCTAGGCCATTTGGGTGTAACAATTTGTTATATTCATTTTCTTGTGACTTTCATTTTTTTTGGTGACTCTTCATTCTCTATCATCTCTCCCCATTAGTCTGCAATCTCCCAAATGAAGAGACCCTTATTTATGTATCATCATATTCCCTTCCTCGTCTAGCACAGTTCTATATGCACAGCGACAATCCATAACATTTTATTAGAAGAGTGACTATTAGTTACTTATTCTAATATTTGGGTAAAAAATTAATTTCCATAAAATAAAAGCCATGAATTAGCAACACTGTCCTCTCTCTTTACACCCCCGGTATGCTGTATATGGCTGAACTTACCTATAGTGGAGAGGGAGGATTAGTCTGATTTCAGGTTGTTTTCTATCACCTGAGCTGGTTACCTCTGTAAGGTCATAGGTGGTACGTTATAATGGAAGACCGTGCATTCAGTCCCAATGTGGGTGTGTTTACAGACAGAACTTTGCTGTGACTATGGACTATCTATATATTTCCAGGCCAAGGGTTAAAAATTAAAAACAATGCCACTGGCATCCCTAAGATGGTCTAAGGAAGGGAGCAGTGAGGATCAGTGCAAAGAAAAATAAAAATCAAGCCTCATGCACCACTTGTGATGAAAAGATGGCCTTGAGGTCTTGGTAGTCAAGGAACAGTGCATTTGAGCATTTAACATTTGGCTTACAAGCTACTTGCACTGATGAGATGTGGTGCATGAAGGAAGGACAGCAGAGTGGTTATGAGTGTGGTCTCTGGTGCCAGATGGTCTGACTGCTCTGTGACCTTTAGTCAAGTTCCACAGACACGCTCTGCCTTAGTTTCCCAACTGAGAAACTAGGAGAATAACAGTTCCCACCTCAAGGCGTGGTCTCAAGGCATAAAGAGGCAAACAAGCAAAGCCCTTACCATGGTAGGGCTGTGCAAGGATTAGGTATTAACCTGGCAAGATCAGGAAAGCCTCGTGATGGTTCTGTAAGAGGGTTCACTTCTTTTGTTCAGACTCCCACTCCTTCATTATTAGGAGCAGGTCCCCAACGGCATGTCAAGGAATGCTGAGACTCACATCCTGGGTGTTCCTTCCTCTCAGAGGAGCGGTAGGAGAAGAGCCGCGGCAGAAGCTCCGCGGGCAGTAGATCCCAAGTTCCTTCTGCCATTGCTCCCAAGCTTTCAAAGCGGATCAACAGACACGTGCCCCCCGTTTCTGGGATGCCCCGTGTCCTGAGGCTCTGGGGGCTGATGACCTTAACTATCACATCTAGATACAGAAACAAAAAACTAAAAGCAAAATAAGAAATGCAAAATAAAGAAACAGCTTTCCAAGGGCTGAGGAAGCTGAGCAGAGAAAGGAGAGAGGGGGCCACACCACCTAAATATCTTCCTCCCAGAGACCACAACAAAGCGAGAGAATGCCAAATGCGCGCGACTTCTCACAAAGTTGAGCTCAGAATCCAGAGAAGATGTTTGATGGTGCCTTCAGACATTATCCATCTGACCGGCAGTGGGAAAGTAATGATTTTTGTGAATTCTGCTGGGAAGTTGCGACTGCCTTAAAAGATATGCGGTAGTATGTGTCATCTGATTTTGATGTGTTTTCTAGAAAGAGAAAGGTAAGTTAAAAATAGAGATTCCATTTTAATGCATGTTTACTCTTGCCTTTGTCTGGAGTCCAAAAACGACAACATGTTCTTCCCATTTACTAGAGCAGCATTATTTTACGTGAAGTTTGAATCCACGTGCGCTGCCGAGGCACCCCTCCGAGAAGGTAAGCCTGATGTTCACATCCATCACGGGCCCTTCGGACTTTTTTAACTTAAGGGCTTGTCATTTCAGTGGGGAGGAAGATCTACCGAATATGAGCCACGTGGAGTTTTATTCCTTCATGCTGTTTGTGATAAACTTCAGGGGACATATTTAACATTCAACAAAACCCGAAATTTCTGGGGCCTCCCCAGCAGGAGGATAATATCTCCGCTCTTAGAGCAGCTCTGGGTTTTAAGACACCGGCAAACAGTCCAGGCATAGAATGTGACAACGTATATAATTCCTGGGGGCGGGGAGGTGGGGGGCGGAAATTCGGCTAGCTTCTAAATTACTCGGTAGTCACGTATGGCCCTTCTCCCGCATTATGATGATGCCGATGCTGATGTTACTGTTATTATTGCTCTTTGTCTTCTTAGGAATAGTCTCTTTCAGGAAGACAGAGCAGTTCACCTTCTGGCAGGGCAGTCATGCTTTTGGATACAGGGTATCATTTTGCCAGCTTCTCAGGGTTGCTAAATTGCTGAGAAAACCGTCGGGGTTTGGGTTTCATGCCTGGAAGAGGCACAGCTGGAGATGAGCTCTGGGTGCAAGCCTCTACCGGGCTCCTCTGTCCCTTTGGCCCTATTCTCTACAACTGGAAGAAGGAGAAAAGCTGCCAAAGCCCAGCTTTGTTTTCGAAATCACTTCACCCATCATTTCTATGAACCTAATAGGACCCAGGTCTGTGCTTGGGACTACTGGAGACAAGAGATTATGAATTCTGGGGAAAAGTTAAGGTCGAGACACATTAAATTCACACACACATCACACACATACACATGCATACACATACACACCATCGGGCCTTAAAGAGCATAGGGTAGAAATATCCTCGAGCTCTCCTGTCCTTAGAAATGAGTTAGAACATCCCTAGCAAAGCTCTAGGGAGAGTGCATTTGCTGGGACATTAACCAAGATATTTGGAGATCTCACTTTTCTGCTGGAAGTAGGAGAGCAAAGACAATGTTAATTGCAAGAAAATGAGCAAAGAAGCGGGCTTTAACTTTCATGCTCTAACAGGGCCAGAGAGGGAGATTACAAGGAAAGCACAAAGGCAAATGCATGAGGCGGTCTCCTGCCTCCCCAGGGAGGGAGATGAGCATCACAGGATTTGCTGTAGAGGCCCACGGCCAGCACAATCTATTAAATAGCTCAAGTTAGTCAATGTGGAAGAAATTTTTAGACACACATGCCCAACCATATGTGCATGGCCAAGATTTAAAATAGAAAAGTGAGAGACTGTTGGATGACTGAGGATTTTTCCCTTGCCAGGAAGTCCTCCTTAAGGATTTCATAGCTTGCAAAAGAGAATTGCTTGCCAGACAAGCCAAGAAAAAGACACAGAAGATTGGGACCTGCTTCCTTAATGATGAAATGTCATACTGCTATGTAAATCAACCCAAAGAAAAGAGGCAGGCATGATTAAGATGGCTTTGCAGAAACAAGAGAGGTTTCTCGACATCTCTTCCCTAAACTACTGTAATTCCTCAAACCTCAGGGCTGGAGGGGCACACACACACACACACACACACACACTGGAACCTTATTGGTGGTGGCACTAGGCAATAAGGGAACCCCTCTGCCATAGGAATTCTATGTCACAATGAAAAATTATACTGTGTGGCTCCAATACATGAGGGCAAATTCTCTGTTGCCAACTTGGTGGCAGATCAAAGAGCTACCCCACTGGGATTCAGTGCTTTGTTTTGTTTTAATGTACATGGAATGACATGATAAGAACATAGGATGGATCCCATTAGCCACATGAGAATCAGCTTCATTAATTTTCGGTCATACCAAGTAGATGTTTTTTAGTGTTGTTTTATAGCACGCACCCATCTCAGCAAGTCTATGCCTCAGGTCCTCTCTCCGCTTCCCCTCCAGCTTCTCTCCTGCTCCCCTTCCTTCCTGAGACCAGAAGAAAGAACTGAGATGGCACACCATTCTGCACATAGTATAAGAAACATCGGGATTGTCTGTGACGGCCAACATTTTGTTATGTCATGACTCAATATCTACTATTGAAAATATTCTTGTCATGTCTGGGAAAAGAGTGGTTTGGGTACAGCAAAAAAAATAAAGCTATTCTCTCATACTTTGGAAGCTTCGATACTTCAGAGCTCTGACTCTTGGGTCATTTACTGTAATTTATGTGTTCCAGAAGAATTGCAATCACATCTTCTAGAAGTTCCATATCCCAGGAAGCTTCCTCCTAAATTGTACCATCAATTTTCAATTCACTTAGATTCCTATAATTTTATGACTAGAGGGGGCTTTAGAATTGATTTAATCAAATTCTGTCATTTCACAGAAGAGAAAGGTGAGGCCCTGAAATGTTAAGTGAGTTGTTATATTACAAAGGTACTTGCTAGGTAAGTCAGTGTGAGTTTCGTGGTCTTTTGCCTTCTAGAGTAGTATTCTTAACACTACACTCAACTTCAGTGCCATGCTATATAATTAACTCTTTCATGTTCCCAGGGATAATATGGATCTCCTTACCCAAAATCAGTCCTTATGTTTGAAATTTATCACTAAAGCAAAAGTGATCTCTGATGACTGACTGGAAAAAAAGAATTTCTACCAGAAAAAATGGGAAGATGTACATACTGCTGCTAGTAACAATCAAACTGTGATTATCTAAATTACATTAAATATCATAAGCATATTACTAATTCATGCCAGGAACAGTCCTGCATTATGAAGAAAATATTGATATGATGAAGGACTAGCCCACAAATCACCTGGAGCATATCTGTCAACCATAAATGTCTCCACACAGCAATGGGAATCACTGCTCCACAGATAGCAATGTGGCTGCCATACTCCTCCAATGGGACCCACCCCAACTATCACCTCCACCATCATCAATAGCTGACTTTGGTGTGTGTCTTCTATAGAAGGCAATGATTGAGTGCCAGGAATTGACAGTCTTCATTTACGTCCCAGCTGTAAAGATGGTGGAAAGGAGCACAACCACTATCTTCCCAGAGACACAGGAGAACAACTTCAAGGACTATGACTTCACACTCGGCGATGATGACAAGGCTCTCTAGGGAAACCGATCCTACA
The DNA here is from genome assembly GCA_030068075.1 of Paguma larvata. NCBI lineage: Eukaryota > Metazoa > Chordata > Mammalia > Carnivora > Viverridae > Paguma > Paguma larvata. The sequence continues at coordinate 61,325,732 of CM057836.1, forward strand.
GTCTTCTAACCACACCACTGATATCTCTAACCCACGGGTTACATTTCGACCTTCACCATTCTTGTCAATGTCAATTACTTTTTTAGGGTGCACTTGGGAAGGCTTCTAAACTCCTACCACATTGGAGCTCTATCATCCTTGAGGAATTTCATAATCAAACCTGCTTTTATAACCCTTTTCTGTTCTGCCTTCCCCAAGTAGTGGAGGGCAATGGAAAGAGGATTCAACCAGAACCCCAGATACTTGAATTCTAGTTCTGACACCTTAACTAAGTCCACAGCCTTGGGAAAGTCACCTGATCTCCTGGATCTTGGTTTCCTCATCTGTAAAATAAAAACATTGAAGGAGAATGCAAACGTTTCTGGCAGCTTTAGTATTCTGGGAACTTCTTATAGTACAGGACTATTGCCAGAGAGAAGATGTCAGAGATTATAAAGCCCCTGGAAGAGATGGCTTAAATTCTCCTAATTACAATGTCTAACAAATTCTGAGCCCCAAATAAATAATCAAGTGTCAAGGGAAAGAATCCCAACATTATTTATTGCCCTGCAAGTTGCTATGAAATACTAATGTTAAGTGCTAGTGATGGTACTTGAATTACTGTATATACTCAGATAATTATTGTATGTAATTTGCAAATATGCAACAGCATGTACATTGTAACGATAAAGATAACAATACGGTTGATAACAACTTAGGTTTGCATAAGATTATTTTACTCAGAGTTTCAAAGTGTTTCATAAACACTGGCTCATCTATTTTCTGAATACCAATAATGCAAGGTACTGCCAGGACAGAGAAAGGGAGGGAGTGAAGTGTATATCCACACTTTGGAGATGGGCAATCGGGGCCCTGACAAAAGTACTGATTTCCCCTGGGTGACACAAAACCAGAAACAGACCTGGAAACAAGGACCCCGTTTCCGGGTATGCAGCCTGCTGCTCAGAACACAAGTCCACCCCAGTGCTCCAATTTACAGTATGAAGTTTATGACATGGCATTACCCAGGCACTTTGGGGTGTCAATTTCCTTTACAATTTTATAAAATATCATTTGGAAGGAGGAAGAAATTTATGCTTGTGCACTAAGAGCTCTCCTGCCTGCTCACCCTCTTGGGATAAGAGTTGGTTTCACCTGAACAGAGTTGCAAATAGGAGGCACACTCTCAATGCTGTGAAAGCCATGGGGTTTGTTTTTAATTTAAAGAACTGTTCTGATTTGGCTACACATTTTAAGCAGGCACTGTATAATACAAATCCACTGAATTCACTCAGACAGGAACAAGTTATGCCATCCTAATACTGTCTAGAAACCAGATGTATAGTTACTGTTTTCTTTTTCCTTCCCTATTTTTTTTTCTCTTGCTGCACAAAATTAGTTCCTCGGATACCGAGATTCTAGAGGCTCATTGTCTTGCAAAATATTCAGGTGCCTCGCGATGATCTACAATAATAAACCTCCAGTGCTATGGCAAAACACAGATAAAAATGTGAAAAAATATATATGCGTGTATACATAAAATGAAATATAGATGCGGTATGAGTGAATCACAATACAAAGAGAAGTCACATAGGAAGGGAGGAAGACAGCTTCCCTTCCAATCATGTGAACTGGGAAACAGAATGGATGCTCATTAAAGTAGTTTACCAGGACTCCAATTTGTTCTGTGATTAAGAGGTATCGGTTGGAGGAGATTGGTGAGGGAGATCAATATACTTGTCTTCACTCTTAATTCTTTTTTAATGTCTCTGTCCCCACAGAGTAGCTGAATCAGAGACGTAGAGTCAATCTTTATCCACCAGGGGGCTGCACTTCCGAAAAGAAACGCAAAACCCCCAAAACGAAAAACCGAAGTTTTGGGCAATAGCAAGTAAATCACATTGACACCTAGCTCCCTCTGTCCCAAATGCCCGACCTTTCCTCAAATATTGTCATGTTCCTGGCCAACAGATGCGATAGGGATGAGAGACAGAAGATGGAAAGAGTCATGGACAAAAGCTACTCACCAATTTTAAAATGGGATGATGGCATAAAGCACCTAATGCAGTCTTTTATGTTGAAGCATCCACGCTCTTTCTCCACACCCTCATCTTTCTCTACAATGCAGGCTAAGGGGAGTTCTTACAGAAAGCTCAGTGGTGCCATAATCTGAGGTCTACAGTAACGAGATCCACTTTCCTCGATGTCCCTCATGTTCAACCTCTCTGAAGTGGTTCTTGGCAAGATGTAATTTTGCCTACCAGAGCACATATGCAATATCAGGGGACACTTCTTTTAATTTTTTTTTTTAATGTTTCTTTATTTTTGAGAGAGAGAGAAATAGAGTGCAAGTGGGGGGGAGGGGCAGAGGGAGAGGAAGACACAGAATCTGAAGCAGGCTCCAGGCTCTGAGCTGTAAGCACAGAGCCTGACAGGGGGCTCGAACCCACAGACCGCGAGATATCGCCTGAGCCAAAGTCGGACGCTTAATCGACTGAGCCACCCAAGTGCCCCCAGGAGACATTTCTGATTGTCACAACTAGGGGAGAAGAGCTACTGGCATCTAGTGGATATAGGCTGGGATTCTGCTAAACATCTTATGGTGCAAAGGACAGACTCCAATAGCAAATAATTACCCAGCTCAAAATGTGAAAGGTGCCGAGACTCACGAACCCTGCTCTTTGGTGACCTTGATGCTCCCACCCAAGTGGCCAGTGACATAACGCACTGAACTCTGCGTCCTCGATCCAGAATTCCTTTAACAATCGGAAATGTAGAATTCTTCCTGCTGCACGATGTGTATGCTGCACAAAGCTAAGAGTAAAGTCATTCTCACTGTCACATCTTCGCAGAGCAAGTTGGAAGTGGTCTATTCAAGGAACCGAAAGGGGGTAGGAGGGTGGAAAGGAGTTGATTTGTTGTTGCTGTTGTTATAATACTTCTGTGCCTGTAAGTTTTTATCTGTATGACACGGGCTGTCATGTGTTCATTAAAATCTGTTCCAACCACTTCTTGGACACATAGACTAGATTTCCCAGGCTCCTTTGCAGTTGGATGGCAATGTTACTGAGTACCAGTCAATGGAATATGAGAGGAAGTAATAGATGCACTTTTAGGCCTGGCTTATAAAACATTCTCACATGATCCTTTACTCCTCTCTTTCTCTGACTCCTGGCCATATACTGAGCTTCCAGCAAAAGAATCCAAGACTGAAATGGATGGTGGTTCCACCAGATAGAAGGAACCTTGGTCCCTGAAGGACCAAATTGAAGACCACTTCTTAACTAGGAACACTTGTATTGGACTTTATGTGAATAAGAAATAAGATAAGCCACTAAGAGTTGGGCATTGTTACAGCATCTAGCATTACTTAGTCTAAATTAATATAATATACATGTATTATTTCAACAACTATAATTATAGGAGCACCTGGGTCGCTCAGCTGGGTAGGTATCCAACTCTTGATTTCAGCTCAGGTCATGATCTCAGGGTCCGTGAGATCGAGCCCCACATTGGGATCTGTGCTGCGTGTGGAGTCTGCTTAAGATTCTCTCCTTCCCTCTTTCCCCCTTTCCCATTCTCTCTCTCTTTAAAATAATCATAATAAGTCAAATATAAATAATTAAAAGCTAGTTTTCTAATGTCTATGGAAAGTATACTACTGTCGACTTTCTGTTTAGGACTTTCAAAAATGCCACAGAAATTTCTTTTTCTAATGTAAACTGACCCTTATCATTTTCCATCTTAGAGCACTTCAGCAGCTTCCTGTTTAACTTAGTATAATATTTAAAACTTCTTATCATGATGCACATGCAAAAGAATATAAGGCTTGAGGCGGAACAACAAGGGTGTGTTGTTGAAAGGATGAGCTTTGCCTCCCACTATAGGTATGAAGAGTTCAGATATCTGTTTCTACATGACTAGCAGCTAAAGACTAGGCTCAGATAATCTAACATTCCAACTCAAGATTTTAAATCTTAAGGAAGTAAAATAAAGACACAAGAATAGTTGAGAAATCACTCAGGGTGACCTTCAAAATGGGACTACATTATCACCAAACGTCTAGGGCACTGGTGACAGCAGAATGCATTACCAAGACTATTCTGGCAGAACTTCGCCTCTATTACCCTGCTGCCTAGCCACACTTAGGTCTTGCCCATTTCCAAATCTGAACTTCCTTTAAACTTCCTATTGATTCTGGAACAATTATAAATTTCTTTTTTGCTTTAGTTGACTAATTTTATTATTATTATTATTATTATTATTATTATTAACATTTATTTATTTTTGAGAGAGAGACAGAACACAAGCAGGGGAGGGGCAGAGACAGAGAGGGAGACATAGAATCTGAAACAGGCTCCAGGCTCTGAACTGTCAGCACAGAGCCTGATGCAGGGCTTTAACTTGGGAACAGTGAGATCATGACCTGAGATGAAGTCAGATGCTTAACCGACTGAGCCATCCAGGTGCCCCATTAGTTTACCAATTTTAAAATGGATTGCTTGCAAGCAAAACCCTTCAGTGATAGAAAATTGGCCCTTACCCCGGGAACGTAAGCTCCATGAAGGCAGCAATTGTGTCTGTTTTGTTCAGTGTAATATCTCCACCCGGCTATCTAGTAATATAGCACATCATAGAAGCTGATTAAATATTTTTTGAATGAATGAATGAAGATAGCAGAATATCAGGCAAAATTTATACATCAGCATCAGTTCCATCCTTCTACTTCAAAATCAAGATTTAATAAAGTGGGAGGTCAGGAGTATAAGGAAAATGGGGTTGAAGTGGAGGGAAACTGATACCTGAGTATTGAGAGAAAGGTATTGGGGGAAGGTAGTGCTGGTTAAAAATTATGTACAAAATGGAAAGCCAACTTTAACTCTATTGCCTCCTGCTGGACAGTAAGAGTAGCGCATTCATTACAGTTTTCACTTAACCATGGCAATTCAGTTTTCCAGGACATGACTGCCTCCCAAAATGTGAAAGCTTGTTAATACAGACTCAGGTTCCCATCCTGAAAAGTGATTCCACCTTTCTAACTCAACATCCTGACTCCAACTGCTTTACCTACTTGGCAGATTGTTTTTGAGACTCCAACAAAATAATGTACTTTATAATGCTTTATAAATTAATAGAGCATTATATGAATGTATGGAAAGATCATTTTGTGCACAATTCACCCTAAGAATAGCAACAAAAATTTCAAAGGAACTCCTCTATTTCTCAAGAAAGCCACATGTCTTTCTATAATATAGGCTGCAAAACCAGTTTACATTATAATGGTACTTTTTTTCCCACAGGTAGAGATTAGCTATTCTTGTTAGAACTGCCATCTAAGAGTGGACATACACTGTTTCATGGAGATATCGCTAAGGGAATGAGGGTTTGTGAAAAATTGATGAGGACAGAAATCCAGATTTAAAGAAGTGAGTTTTAAATGGACTTTTTTTGTGGGACTCTCAGAGAAGGTTTGCATACACTTGGTACAATGTGAAATGGTGGCACTGACTTCAGATTTTCTGAAGAACTTCATGCTCTCTCATACTCATTCAGGAGCACGCCCCTGAATCTTCTCATGAGGCATAATAATCACTGCACACAGAAGCTACTTCTGATTTAAAATTCTCATGGAATAGAGGTACTTCAACTAGGTAGCAAATGCTTCTGATTCCTGGTATAGAAAGGTAGAGGAAGCACCAGGGATGCCACCACTTGGGGACAGAGCAAGAGGCCACCTTATACTTTGTAATTGCAGTCTCCAGGAGAATTTTGAGGCTGCCGTTGCACATATGAGCACACAAATTCTCCATCTGATGGCTTATGCCTAAAGCGTATTTATAGGGTTTGACAAATTCTATCAAACACGAACTTAAATTTTGACTCCTTTCAAAATGCAAAAGCCTCAAAGGTCAAAAATATTTTTGCACAGGATGATATAAAAAAGAAGACAGGAGGATGACTTTAGAAAACCTGGCTTTTAATTCTGTTTCCACCACCAGACTATGTCAAGAATTATAACCACCCTGGAAATCATTTTCCTTATTTACAAAGTGACAGTGTTGGAATGGAATGGGTGAACTTCAGTAACATTCTAGGAGTATCCTTTCACTAAGTCAACCTTTAATTCTTCATAAATGTTAGTAAGTAGATAAAAATGCTTAAGAATGGAAGCGACACCCTGTGTGGAGCACAGGGTAGAGACTGGGTGGCAGGAAAAGGCTCTATGTAGAGCAACCGCGGAAGGTAGTGGACAAGCGAAGCTTTGCCCTAATTTCCACAAAGCTCTACAACTGAGAACTCATTTTTTTTATTTTAATTGAAGCATAGTTGACATATGGTGTTATATTAGTTTCAGGTGTACAACAGGAAGGGTCAACATTTATATACATTACAAAATACCCACTAGGATAAGTATAGTTACCATCTATCACCATACAAAGCTATTACAATATTACTGACTATATGAACTTGTTTTGTTTGCAGAGTAAGAAAGGTCTGAAGGTAAATGGGATGGAAAGCAGAGGAGAGCAAAAGAGGACCGAGGACAAGTCTGGAAAGGCCGGCTCAGTCTAGTTCATAACTGCACCTAATGCGAGTTCTGGCTGCCACTTAAGCAAATGGTAGTTCGGAATCCTCGACACTGAAGAGAGACAGATGATGGCCCGTTAGCAAGGATACAGCAGAAGAGCATCCCACTAACCACCTGTGGCTGGCTGGGCACTATAATAAGAGATATCTATGACCTTTTCAGAGACTTGTAAGTCTCTGTGTGTAATGCAATGCCCACTTCAGTCTAACCTTCTGAACCAGCAGCAGATGCCCACTGGCTGCAGATCAGTGGCTCAACCAGCTGAGAGTTAATCCCTCACACTCTGCAGATAGAATGGTGAGGAGGGGAGGGGGCAAAGCAGGAAGAACCAAGTTGGATGCAAGGAGCCAGACACTGCCTCTTGCCATAGTCCCTACATAAACCCTTCTCAAGGAAGCATCTCTCCCTCTGAAAGATGAGCAAATGTATCAAACCATCAATAAAAAGGAAAATAAATAAAGGAAAATCTCCCTTCCTGAAATGTGTGCTAAGTTTGGGGACCCAAATTTAAAACTGTATCCCTGGACTAAGTTCAAATCTAGCCAAACATGATGTTTCCATTCAAAAGTTTCAACCTGCTGGAGAAAGCAGTTCTTACTTCAGAAACTCAAATGCACTGATTAAAAGTGAGTGCCACAAACACACACTCCAATATCATCAAGAGAGAGTCAGAACCCACACCAGAGTTAACAGGAAACTCGGTGGAGGAGAGTCAGAGTCACCACTGAAACAAAAGCCCTGGCTCTGAATGCCAGCTCAGCAGGCAGCGCTCGCCTTTTCAATGGGACTTGCTCTTTGATGTGTGTTTTTTCACGGCAACTTTCATGTGGTGATGGAAGAAGCTAAGAGCAAGGTGGTAGCATTATGTGAAGACCAATGCTTTCAAATGCCCTTTGCCCTTCAACAGCACCAGGCAGACAAAGAAGAACCACATAGCCCGGAGAAGCCTACCTGGTTTTTAAAGAATATCTGTGCTAGCAGAATCTAAAAGGGTGAGAAGGAGCACGCTCTTCAATGGCAGAAAAAAATTTGGTGGGGTCACTTAGAGAGATAGATTTGGCTTAAAATAGGAGTTCACTTGCAGCTTCACTTGGATCATAACCCAAATTAAAATTATTTGTGTCCAATTAGCTTAAAATAAAATATCCCGGTGTGTGGCAAGCCTTTCACACATTTATTTTCAGTAGCGGAAGAATGAAGCAGCAGTGGAAGTAACAGGACCCAGAGCCTTGGGAAACCATACAGGTGTGTCTTGTTTTACATAATACATGCATTCCTGGGAAAGCTAAGTAGAAATGGAACAATATTTTTATATATAAGGTGCATGCTATTTTAAAAGCATGTCACTGAAAACTCTGCATTTTGACAGATAAATAGAGCTTTTCATATTCTGCATTTGTCTAATGAGGTTGATTTACTCTAAAGATCTGAGCCCACTGTTTGGGGTCCTCTAACAGCAGTAAGCTCCTACAGGGGACGTTTAAAAGCCCTTCTGGGCCAGCTTACTGAAAAGGTCAAATGAGGAAGGAGCCAGAAATGTACCTAATATCACTAGGTAGGAATAGCCAACTAGGAACTCTAAGCTGCTCCATGGACCCACGTACTACAGGACATTTTCTAGAATGGGATGGGGGCCAACTGTTCTCAGGAATGGTGAGAGAGGGAGGGGTGCTGTGTCCACACCGCTGCTGGGATGCTATTTGGAGTCATGTTTGCGCATAGCCCAGGGTTCCACTGAAAGCCAAGGATTCACAGGGCGATGGTCAAATGTGGTTACCTTGGCTAGTGTGAGGGAAATACAGACAGAGTGAAGAGCTTCTCACACGTTCAGGAGGCACCAAAGCTGGAAACCATCTGTTCACAGCTTGACTGAGTGGAAGATGACAAAGTAGGAAGAAGAGATGAGGAAAAAGAAAAGGCAAAACAGGAAAGGAGAGATAAAGAAGCAGGGCTCTTCACTATATAATGATAGAGCCTAAAGGAAAACATGAAAAAAATTCATGATTTTTTAAAGGGTTGGTTGTATATGAAATCACTAACAAAGTCCATGTCCAGGATGTTACTATTAAGTGTCTGGTTACATACCCCACACTCCGCCCCATCCCTTGAAGCTTAATGAATATATTTTCAGAACGAATAAAAGGAAATAACTACTTTTTACAGAAAGCAGCAAACTGAGCCACCAAGAGGTGGTTAACTGAAAGTTGAAAAATATATTTTTAATATCTCTCCATTTTTTGTAATTTCCATCAAGCCATTCCAATATTGGGGTTTTAAAAGACTCTCAGCACACCTCCGTTCCTCTGGTGACAATAGCCTTGTTGTCTCTAAGGCCCTATGATGGCATCCATCACACTCTATTATAGTTGTTTTTACAGTTCTGCCTACAGAGCACTAAGGCTGGTTCCGACCCACCCTCCGGGCCCTCACCTGGCCCCACCAGCTGCACAGGGGGACTGACTGGATGTTCCCCACTCTGTCATGCCCTCCAGCCTGCACACCAGCTGCTTTTCCTCTCTCTTCAGCCTCTAGTCAACACTGAGGAGGCCACAGCTCAGTTTTTGCCTACCCAAGGTCACCCAACCCGACTCCCTCCTTCGTAAAGGGCCCTCTCCTGTAACTCTTCAGCACTCAGAATTTATTCTCACCTAGCACCCAACAAGAGAAATTGCAACTACCTGTTAACTGTCTATCCACAACCAGCCTGCAAGCCCTGTGAGGGCAGGGACTGGCCATTGTCTATGTAGTCCTGCCACCTATCACGGTGCCAGGCAGATGCTCAGTCACCATTCCTCAAAACAACCTTCACAGAGGAGGTGGCAGGGGTACCTCCATGCTATCCCTCTGTTGCCTGTTGCAGGCACTCTTCGTCCCAAGCTGGCATGCTTTAAGTCCAAAAGCATTACATCTAGCAGTAGGACAGGCCTTTTCATCTTCTTTGTATGTTCTACAGGCTGTACCCTGAACAAGGTAGCCCTGTTACAGGAAACTAGCCATTGCCTACATAAATGTAATGATGGCATGAGCTTTCTATTGTGTTACACAAAACTGGAGAGACAGCTTCTTGTGGTTTGCCTAAGGATAACTGGGGAGAGCTTCATTTTATGTTGAGTACATATACGTGAAATACTTAGTGTATTTGGCTTCTCTGAGAAGCAGATACCAAAATGGGATTAAATATGTGACAAGTTTAGTAGAGGAGATGCCTGCAGAGGAAGAGGAAAAAAAAAGCTGGAGAAGGCAGGAAGAGCCTTCGGACCACAGTGCAGGTCTGACCTAAGGAAGGGGAAGCAGAGTGGGAACAAATGAAGACTGGGTAGAAAGTTCCCACTGCAGGGCAGTTCCAAGTAAGGCTCAGTCGGGCCAGTGTGGAGTCAGTCTGTCTCACTCCCTCCCTCGACCCTTCCTTTCCTCCCTCCCTCTCTGTCTCTTACTTGGAATCTGCATTTAGAGTTTTAGATTGTTTATGACCATAGGGAAAGGGCATTGCTATTACTAAAGCCATTGTGAAGTACAGAAGCACCCTGTTTCACAAGTCATCACAAAGAGAATAAATGCCCCATTCTACCAAATGCCTCCATCTTGAATCTTAGGAACTCACAGAAGGCTGAATGAACCACTAACATTTATTGAGTGATTATAGGCACCTTGTTCTCTCCTAAGCCCTGTGGGAATCAACTCATTCAGTCCTCACAATAATCCCATCAGGTAAGTATTAACTTATCTCCATTTAAAGATGAAGAAATTGAAGCCCAAGCTGTTTAGTTACTGACTCATCATCATGAAACTAGTAAGTGGCAGAAGAAAATTGAAAAGTAGCCCATGCTGGTAACAACTACATATAATAGTAACCTAGGAAACCTAGAAAATAGAAACCTAGGAAAGACATGCTGTTTGTTGCAGAGGGAGCTGTACACCAAAATGTCCTTCTTCCACACTTCAGAGCTCTGACTGAGATACGGCTTTCTTAGCCACCCTGCCCCTCATATGGCTTTATGGGTAGAATTTGTCAATACTCTAGGCTGAGAAGTGATGTGTGCCACTCTGGACCACCACCTTTAAGAAAAGGGTACAGGCTCCCCCCTATGCCCTTTCTTCTTCTCTAGACTAGAACACTTATGGCCTTGTGACCTTTGAAACCACATGTTGCCAACAAAAGAGTTACATTAGCTGAGGTCTTTGAATGCTTTTGTGAAACAACATCCTGCTATTGACTATGAACCAACTTGGACTTCTGACCTTACTGTGTTTAAGTTATTATTATTATGACTTAATTAGGGAATCTGAGTGTGATAACAGTTATCCTTCCCTCCCTAAGAAGATGGGGAGTTATCTCCCTGGAGGGGCATGAAGCAACTGGCTTAAAGTCACAAAGATAGTGACCCCAGAGGGAGGAATCAAATGCCGACCAGGTGGTCAGTGAGAAGAAGAGAGCCAAGAGAGAAGGGAGCCTCAGAAACCTTGGCAGAGGCCCCCTCACTCTGAGTGCGGTCTCTGAGGAGCTACTCCAGGAGGTGGGACCCAGAAGTCCTAGTGTCATAAGACTCTGAGTCAAGCGTTAATGCACAGGACAGGTCCATCCAAACTGAAGCAGGACCCAAGTACCACTGAAACATGTAAGGCTTGGAAAGTTGGCATAAAACAGGCAGGCACCACAAGCCATTGTGTGGCAGGACACATTGTCATGGCTCTTCTAAGTGGGAGAGTCTTCTACCCCAGAGAAGAGGGAGAAAAACAAGATTCAGAGGAAGAGCCTATACGGACTGGGCCTTTTCGGTTGGCATGAAGAAAAGGGCCACAGTTGATGATATGCAGTGATTCACCAGGGCACTGTAGGGTCCCCAAACTTACTTCAACCCCAGACAGAGAAGCAATCAGGAAAAAAAAAAAAGTAGATACTCTCTCTCTGTTCAATGACCATCGTCTGGTTAAAGGGCACTAAAATGCTGAAAGCCCTCACATTACCTGAAGGTAGTCAATGCCTTGTGGATAACAAATCTTTAAAATATTGGGCACCTCTGAACATACATCTCCCTCAGGCTTCTATACCTTTTATCCCCATCTATCATCCATGGCCCCAAGGAAACTCTCCCTGAAGCATGCAGAATGATCTTTAAGCACTTGGAAATGACAAGGCCTTTCTGCGCTAAGGGCTCAGGGGTCTAAATCTGTCCCTATCATGGCTCCTATTCCAACACAGCAAATCCAGGGTAGAGTAAGAACGATACAATATGTTTTTTTCAGGGGACAAAGGGTGCTAACTATCCAAAAGTACACTGCCTACTCAGGGTACATTGTGCATTCTAAAAACATATAAGTGCTCTTCTGCCTTCATGAAGAAGGTAAAAGCAAGAAAGTGGATTAAATGGACAAACAACAACCTACTTCAGATTTGGATATTACATTGTCTTCAGTGAAGTGTTTCTAATGTTCTTGAAGCTTGCAAATAATGAAAAGGGTATCCCGCCCATTGAAATCCAAGTAAATATGCTGTAATTGGTTTAGAGTGCCTTTAATACTAGTGTTCTCATGTTTTAAAACTCTTTTTTCCAAGTTTCAATAACATGTTCTTGAAAGATACACTCTCTAAGTAATTCTTTGTCCTCAGGAAGACACTCAAATCACTTTTCTAAACTGATGGTCTGGCACCCTTCCAGAACTGATTTAGAAGTTATGGCTCACACCCCATGTCTGAGTCTTCTAACCTTGGCACATTCCTAAGTCCCATGAATAGGGTTGGCAGTTGGGAAGGAGGGCTATAAAAAGAGAGAGAGCTGCATGCATCTAGCTCTGTTTAGCAAATTTTGCTTTCATGAAAATCCTAGAGAGTCAAGAAGACATTGCCAAGATACCTACAAGATCTCAGAAACCTGTTGGACCATTCCATATGCCATATCTCACTAAAAATAATTTAAATTTCTATAGGAGCCTTGTAGTTTGCAAACACTTTTATATTCATTATCTCATTTGATCAATATAATAATCATGAAAAATAGGCAGAGTAAATATTATTAATCTTATTTGATAGACAAAAGATACTGAGGCCCAGGGGGAGTTATGTTCAAGGTCACTCAGCTATTATGGCCCCAGCTGAGAAAGAAATTCAGTCTATAGGCAATGAGTTTGGTTCTCTTTCCACTACACCACTCTGCCTTCTCAGAAGCCAGTCTGAATTCTGAGGTTTCAGAAGCAGTTCCCAATCTGCTTCTGAGGACGGCTAGACTCTCATTGCCCTGTCGTACCAGGACAAAGAGGAGAGATCACGGTTACTGTGAGGAATGCCGCTTCCACACAGAATTCAAGTAGGCATTGGTGGAGGTATCAATACAGGAAAAAGCCCCTTTATTACAGCATCTTAAAACTTCAGCACAAGCACTCATCATTTTCACTAATGTGCAATTCCTCTCAAAGCTCTTTGGAATTAGGGGTTTGCTTTGCCTACTGTGAGAAAGACATCCACCAAGCTAAATTGGGCCCTCAGGCATGCACCCAGCTTTCTCAGAAGCCAATACTGTTTAGATGGAGTCCTTCCATGCACATCTCCCAGGACGGTTTTAGACAGCCTATGAGTATACTTTATTTCCTTTAAAACAAGTAACCTAGAAAATGAAATAACACATATTAGATTAAGCTCTGTCCCATTTGGCTAATTCAGAAGTTAATGGAAGGTCTCTTTCGGTCATTGGTATTGGCAGAGACACATTTAGTGAAACTCTCGTGGGAACCGCACACAGGTACAGTAGCAGCTCTTACCCATAAATTAAGAATGGCACTTAAAGGCAGCTTTTTCCTCTCAAAGAGGGTGCCATTCAGGTTTCTCTGGACAAAGGCCCTGTTGCCAAATCCCCCTAAAATACAAAGAATCAGAGCCAAGGGGGTGGGGAAGGAAAGGAGAGAGAGAGGGAGAAGGAAAAAGAGAGGAAAGTAGAGATGAGAGGGAGGAGAAGGGGAGGGAGAGAGAAATAGGTCTTTGAAATGGGGATGACACCAGTGGAAAGAGAGAAGGAGCCAGATCACTAACAAATACAATGGCGGTGCTCACTTCACATGAGGTTTATGGCAACTAACAATTTGACCTCTTAGAACCACATGCAGTGGCTACCAAATGGACTGTTTATGTTGAAGATTTCATGCAGAACACTGATTTATAATTGTTCTATGAAGTAAATAAACACTGACCTCAAGAATAGTAGAAGCAATAAAAAATAAAGCTTGACTACTTCATGACTTTAACCCCAGGCCCTGTACTGAAGCAAATATATGCAGAATCAAATCATTCCCTGAAGACACATTCCAGTTGTTTCTGTGATCTTCAATTCCGCCACAGAGTTGATGAAGCTACTCCACCTGCCTGCCAGTTTTTCAAGACTGAGTCCTCTTCTGATAAAGAATAAAAAGCTCAATGACCTCCTCACCTCCTTCTGAAATGCACACTGAGCCTACCCACTACACCATGATGAGAAGACCATTCATATTATGAACTGTTGAATCATTTTGTTTCATTTTTTGTATCTATATTTACATGTGGAAGAGGTCTATAGATTTTTTTTATTGTATTATATTACTACCTTTCTCTATTTTTGGTATTAGAGTAGTGCTAGTATCATAAAATTAGGTAGTTTTTGATATTTTTCTACCTTTAGTAATAACTTAAAATTAATAAGCCTTGAAGTTCCCAAGATTTGTTTAGTACTAATACTTTAAAAACATTAATCACTGTTTAAAACTGTACTTAGCTGGTCAGTTACTTAGTTTCATTTTTGGCTACTGCTTTAATTATTTCTTTCCAATTATTCTTAAACATTTTAGGTAATTTATATGTTTCCAAAATAGTTTCATTTCATTGAGATTTTCAAGCTTCTTGGAACATAACTGTACAATTCTCTTATGATTTTCATTGTCCCTATATCTATTCTAAAATCCATGCTCCCATTTCTAATTTTGTTTGTGGCTCCCCTCTTTATTAAAACTGACAAAGTTTTGTCAACTAATAAAATCATGTATACAATAAATTAATAAATAATACATTGTTCTATTATAAATATATTATATAATAATACATAACTTTAATTTATATGATAAATAAAACATTATATTGATATATATATAAAATAGTTTTTGCTAATACATATAGATGATTAATCACTTCTACTATTTTTAGATCATTGATTCTTTTACTATTATCTTTTTTACTTATTTCCTCATAGATTTGTATGTATTTAATTCCCAGAAGTTTTCTTTTAATTCATTTGTAACTATCCTATGTTTCCCCAAGGAAATAAAATATTTAAGGCTATTACTTCACCTCTGAGTATAGTTTTGGCTGACTCTTACAAGTTTCAGTTTGTAGTATTCCTCATACTTACTGTTTACTGAATCATACACAATTTTATTTTTCATGTCTTTTGAGCCATAAGTTAGGTCCAGTTGTCTGAAATATTGAAGTAACCTTTTAAAACACTGTATAGTAGCCGATGAGAAAATAACTATTTATTCCTAATATCATTTATTCCAACTAAGAGGAAGATTTTTTTTTTTTGCCCTTAATTAGCATCTCAGTTTTCAGTGAGGTAGTTCTCAGTTCTGTCTATATGTACATTGACATATTAAACTACTTTGATTTTCTGAGAGTTTGGGACTAAGTTCTAGAGTATAGAAATTAAGAAACCAAGGATTTCAAAAAGAATTTTCTATGTATAATGATTTCACTAAAACTACCAATGAAAACAACAACAAAACAATGGACCAACAATTTTCACTTTTTCTTGTAATAGAGAAGGGTGAGGTTGTTGTAAATAGAGGATGTAGAGAAGAACAAGAGAAAAACATGAAGAATGAAATAAAGGTCTTTTTCACATGTGGGTAGTTATACCCAAGTGATATAACATAGCCTCAAAATGAGTTCTTAAAAAATGTTATTTCCTACATGTTTTTCTTTGTTATACTCCCTCCTTTTTTTCACTTTCTATCTTTCTTCCTTTTCCTTCCTCCACTCCTCCTTCCCTTCTTCAATAGTACTCAGAAGTCACTTTCAATGATGAAGGCTGAATCCTTTATCGGATTTGGGGTCTGATTTATGTAAAATAAGCAGCTATGTACACCCACTTTCCACTCACAATCTGCCACTATTCTAGTCATCAGAAATAGAGTCTCCAACATTCTGTAGATGGAATGGAACCTCCTTTTTGCTCGGTATAAATTCTTTGCCTTAACTTCACAGCTATAATCCAATGGGAAAGCAGGTTATCTCCCTCCGACCCCACTTGGGAATGATTATAATATAATATCAAAAGTTAAGAGAAAACATTGAAAGTGCTTAAAAATCTTGGAAGGAATATGAAACTCAAAATTAGCAAAAGTAAATGACTTAATTGTAGTATGCCAGGAGTCAAAGGCCTCTTAGGCACAAAGTAACTGTTGAGGAACAGAACACCAGTGTAAGCAAAGCAGAATGTTGGGTGAAAAGCAGGAAGCTGATCATATAGCTGCTTTAAATCCATGACTCTACGACTGGCCGGCACCCAGCAGGGCAGCCTTGTGGGAGAGTATGACTCTTATTTTACAAATTGAGACTATGAGCTTTAGAGAGAGAAAATAACTTCTCCCAAAGAGCAGTGATTTGCATCCAGGACTTCAGATTACAAACAGCCCTACCACATCACAGGCACACCTGTTGCCTTTTAAGAATCTGCCCCACCAGAAAAGATGTACTTTCCACCCACTTGTGTAGATGCATTTCTTTGTCTAGACCTTAGTTCTAACTGCTGCAGACTCTAGAAGGTTCTTTCTCCCCACTTTGTGCCATGTGTCTAAATTCCATGTATTCTTCAGGGAGGAGGTCAAGTCTCATCTCTCCACATCCCTTTGTGTATGATTTCAAACTCCTCTAAACTTCCTCACTATGGCACTGACTTGACAATAAACTACACATTTGACTTATGATTGTAAACAGCTTGAAGGTAGGTGCTGCAGGGTTCAGGCAGAGTGTGGATACAGTGGGCCAATGGAATGGTATACCACAAATCTCAGATTTTAGTTATTGAAGAGCAACAGGTAAAGAGAAAAGAGGACATTGAAAATGATAGAAACGAAGATGCCAATGACTACAATCTGTCAACTAAGATAGCCCATCATGTAGGAATGCTAAGGAAACTGTTCAGGGGCAAATATTCCAAGACACAATCTTCCCTTAACTATGCCTATCCATGGGGTGCTTGGCTGGCTCAGTCAGTAGAGCATGCAACTCCTGATCTCGGGGTTATGAGTTCAAGCCCCAGGTTGGGTGTAGAGATTACTTAAAAATAAACCTTTAAAGGGGTGCTTGGGTGGCTCAGTTAAGTCAGTTAAGTGTCTGACTTTTCATTTTGGCTCAGGTCATGATCTCGCAGTTCATGGGGTGGAGCCTCATGAAGGGTTCTGTGCTGACATCATGGAGCCTGCCTGAGATTCTTTCACTCCCTCCCCCTCTGTCCCTCCCTTGTTTGCATGCTCTCTCTCTCTTTCTCTCTCTCTCTCTCAAAATAAACAAACATTAAAACAATAAAAATAAATAAACCCTTATAAACATGAATGCACTTCCAATAAATTACTCTGTCTTTAAAACTCAAATACTAACAGGTATATCTTTATCCCACAAAAATGCATTGCCTAATATCAACAAAACTTCCCTAAATGATTATTCCCAAGGATCTAGTAGCTTCCCAACAATTCGTTGGATTTTAAGAATTTAGTCTTAAAATTTTTATTAGGATCTGAAACTTTCTTTCAGATCTTTTTTTTCCCATTGCTCTATGAATTTTCTAATTTCATGTGCATATTTAATCAGTATTTTAGTAATGTTTTAGGAACTGCATCATTTTTCCAACTTTCTCCTGTGGGATAATGACAGTATCTCTTGTACATAATACACAGTAGTTAACATGGCTTATTGAGTATATTTCCTTACTTGCTAAAGAAAAGAGAATTTTTCCTTAAATTTTTAAAAATTGCAATTGCCACATAGGCTTAACCAAGTATGTCAAAAATTTACATGACGCTAAGAGAGTCCATCCTGTGTTTGCTCCCCCTGGCCAGCCCCATCATTATTCTGTTGTTATATGAAACACACTTGTTTTGAGGGATTTCTGACATCTTTTTAGTTTGTATTGTTCTTCTTCCATATCTGTGCCTGGTTAGTAGGCAGGAAATTTAATTCCCTGGGAAGCATATTATCTGAAGCTTACAATCTGTATATGCCACCATATTTAATTTTTTTCTAAATTTCCCCTCATCCTCTTTGTCGATACCTATTTTTAAAAGTCATTATTGCCTTCCAGCTGTCCAAATTTTCTTCTCATTTTTCTCTTCAAAACTGACTTAAAGCAGGAGGTCAATATCTCAGCCATCATTAATTTCACACCCTCCTCTTCTCATTTATTCACTGGTCTCTTTTCTCTCAAGGATCACTTTTTTTCCTTGATACGTTTATAAAAGACCTCCGTACTCCATCCAGCCTCCTTTACTTGCAATATCTCATTCCCACTTTTGAGCTCCTTATCTTTCTTTGCTAACTTTAAGTTGTTCTGTCTATTTTTATATAGTTCTTGCCTTCTCCACTCCCAGGGCAATTGTCCTGTTATATATGGATCTTGAGCAGTCATTGGTGATGACAAACTGTATTTTTACTAGAATTTTGGAGGCAGAGAGTGCCTGCAGCCCTGTGCTCTGTTCGGTTCTCTCACTGCCATCGTGCAACGGAGGTCTGTTTTTGCGCTTAGACTATACTGTTTTAGGTAGCTACTTTACACCTATCTACAACTATGAATGTTAATAATCTCATTGTATCATACGTACTAGAGTTCTTCCCAATGTGGTTTTCAACTAGGAATACTACCTTATAGTGCTGTTATCAATGATCACATTTCTCAGTGGGCAGTGGAGAAAAAAAAATGATTTACTCTATAAGGGTGAGGTCATTTGCATACTGCTAGGCGATTTGCATGCTGGCACATCCTGGAACTGTGTTTCAGAGGCTTCCCCCCCACATTTCTCCTTTCATAACAAAATGTAGCTTATTTTCCTCACTAAAAACTGTCCTTTATTTTTCTCTCTCATGCCATTCTCTCCCACTAGAGAATAATACACACTAACACAAGCATGACATTGCAAGGTACTCTCTATCTTCTGAGCTAATGTTCTCTTTGGCATAATTCATCATTCCCTCTGATGTTTCGGGGCTGGTGACAATGGTGACTCCCCTAATATCTGAATGAAGTCCTTCATAAATATTTTGCTGAGTGATTGATATCTCATCTAGTTACTTTTTTCTCACACCTCTTCCCCTCCATAGATAACAGATGGGATTCCATCATCAGAAGCAGATGTTGTGGAAACAGGATCAGGAGCCTCAAAGCCCTGTTCTAGCCCCCAGTCTTCCATTAACTACCTCTGCGATCTCCACGAGTCACTTAACCAGTCTGGGCCTCCATTTCCATGTCTGTAAATTGAAGCTGAAAATGTCTTCTTCAGAAGTTCACCACGGTGATCAGAAAAGATACATACACAAAAATGCTTCCTAATGTAAAAGAGCTGGATACTGGGATTCTTGATACCTCAGCTAAATCAAGTTAACTTTTCAAAATCAGATGAAATACAGACTATTTTCTGTTTCACCCATCCCCCTTATTAGCTTTTCCTAATAATAAACAAACACACTTCTAGGAAGGCCAGTTACATTTTGAAAAATCACTAATGGTGAACTGTCAGACACTGAACACAAGGATAATTTTAACCACTCCCACCTCCCTCCCCATCCATGTATCATTAGCAACCACATTCTCCACCTTTGTTTATATAACTTAGGAGGGACCCTGCAGGGAGAAGCAAGGCTCTGGTTTGGTTTTTGACTGAGCCTCATTCATTGAAGTAAGGTGTCAGGGCTGCCTGTGGATCTGGAAAGCATTTTGGAAGTAAGAAGCAGACAAATGTAAATCTTTTAAACCCCTATGATAAGCAAACTCTCCTCAGTTCAACATATAAATATAAACATTAAATCAAATCAGATGCTTATACATTTTTTAAACCCATCATAAAACATTTTGTTTTGACAGCTTGGTAATGTAAAGTAAAAACACCGACAGCCAAAAGAATCAGCATCTTTGCCTGCCTACTACCTGAAAGTCTTTCCTGTATATAAATAGAAGAAAAAAAAAAAGAAAAAAAAAGTATGTTTATGTAAAGGGAAACACTGATTTACTAGAACTGATTGCTTCATAGTCTAATTACTTTTCAACTGGCTGTTCCAAATTAAGATGTCATTGATGGCTTTTGGTGATATATTTCATTTTAAGCAAATTTATTCTATAATAGAGTACATCATAATGGAAAGCAGAGTTCCTACTCTTCCCTCCTCTTTGTAGCCTGATATCTTGACAAGTAAATTAAATTTAGCAGTTAAAATGCTTCCATTAGTAATTTTATTAAGTTAATTAAAGAATCTCTCTTTCTGAATTTTAACTACCTTCTTTTCAGAACAATGTTGATTTCTTTTTTCTTTTTTTTTTAATTTCACGTATTTGGGGACTATGATATATTCTAGGACCAGTCAACAAATCTATCAGTATTACATTTCTGTGGGCAAGATTCTAACCAAAGAAATCAAGTAAAAAGAAAAAAAATAGCTCAAAAGTCTTTGAAAGAGACTGTCTATTTCATATCACAGAAGAACTAGGGTTTTAGTATCTTTTTAAAAAGGAAGAAGAGGAGGAGGGAAAAAAAAAAAAAGGAAAAGGAAAATACACTTTGGTGGCTACCTATGTTCCTAGGGAAAAGCAGATCTGCTGTCGCCATGTCTTTGGGGTAAATCATAAATACGTCAGGTATAGTTTAGTTTATAGATGGAAAGAGAAGAACTACATCTCTTCTTCCTATTCAGGAAGTGTACAAGCAGTTCAGGTATGCAGGCGTACACGTTGGTAAAGCACATGTTAAATGAAATCCTGGGCCCTCTCGAGGATAGGGCTTTTTGTTTTTTTTAATGTTTATTTTTGAGAGATGGCAGGTGGGGGAGGGGCAGAGAGAGAGAGACAAAGGATCCAAAGCAGGCTCTGCGCTAACAGCAGTGAGCCCAGTGTGGGGCTCAAACTGCAAGATCATGAGCTGAGCTGAAGTCAGACACTCAATCGACTGAGTCACCCAGGTGGCCCCAAGGATGGGGCATTTTAAAAGAAGTCAAATATTTCTAAGAGATTTAAGGCAAAAGAACTGTCTCATTGACCATTACCTGTTACTTGTGGTTGGTGCTCCTCACCAAGGAATTACAGAAATGATTTTTAGAACTAGAAAGGAGCAGAGAGAAAATTTTTATCTTATCCTTCCATGTTAAAGATGAGAAAACTGAGGATGAGGGATTAATACACCACCACCCTGAGAATAATAACAACAACCAAAATCACAGTGGCTGATACTTATGGAACTCATCACTGTGAAGCTTCACGTACATCATGTCATTATATCTAATGCCCCAGCGTTATAGATACAGGAAATAATGTCTGATGAAGATGAAGTAACTCGTGCAAAATCTCTAAGACTCCAAAGGCCTGTGTTCACAACTAGGACACAGCACTACCTTGGATGACTGACTTGGGTTCAGTCACCAAGTTAGTGGCTCCACCAGTGCTAAAGCTCAGGACACCCTCTCACATTTGCTGTTTACAAACTCGGCCATATGAAGAAAGCTGGAAACCTGGTACTTACACTGAGGCTTGGGCAGGGAGAAGACGCTATGATCTATTTCAAAAGAAATCCCATTGCCAAGGTGCCCAGTGGAATATTTGCTTTCTGACTGAAATGAGGGCTGCAGCCATGTGTTCAGACCCAAAGTGACATTTTATATAAAGTTTGGGGATACCAGCCTTTACTTATTCATTGAGAAAATGGAGACCCAAGAATGCAGTACACAGCAATTACTATTAACATTTCATACGTTCTCTCATTTTCTAATAACCCGAACCTACCAAATAGCACACTCTGGGAGCTCACATACTCACTGTTCAACTTCCATTATTCTTTCAAAAATCACTTCCGCCGCCTCCTCAAATCCTCATGTTACATCCTTGCTCAGTATAGTCTTTCACATGCCCACCTCAGGTACGCTCCACGCAACTCCTGCCCTTTGGCTCTGGGGGACTGAATGCCCTCTCTCCCAAGATCAAGATAAACAAGGGTTATGAGCTTTATTGCCCTACGCCCCTGATTTGCTACCTTGTCATCCTGGAGATAGGTTTCAAGATGTGCTTTCAAGATGAAGCACAAGAAACTGATAAACGTCTCTGGGAGTGTTTTTTGTTTTGTCTTGTTTTGTTTTGTTTTGTTTGTGAAGGATGTTTCCTGTACTAAGGAAACTCCTCTAGAATGATGTCCTTAGAAAGATATCTAGCATTGTGCAGTATTTCAATAATTAATAGCTAGACAGACAGATCCAGAAAAAAAGGAAACTGGATTATACAGTATGTTTTTTTAATTAGAAAGGATCCTCCCCGCTCTGACCGTTAACTGAGAAGGAATGCTGCCTTTAGCCTGGCAGCACATTTGGTATACACCTGACCACCGAACAAACATGCTTTTATTAGAAATTTACCTCTTACTTCCCTGATATCTCGCCATTCACATTGCATCTATTCTTTGGTGAGGATCTTTTTCAATTATTTTGAAGATCTCTTGTTTTTTATAAGGCATTCAAGTCCAGTAGTGAAATCTGTTTCATATTTGTAATCGGTTTTTAGCTCTGGAAGAAGCCCAAATTGGTAAATCCTTGTGAGTGAAAAAGAAACAAACAAACAAACAAAAAATACCCAGCATTTAGTTATGCAACCTGAGCGTATAAAAGATGAGGGAAGATAACTCAAAGGGAAAGAACTTACAAAAAATAAATATTACATCCTCTCCTTTAACCCCAGTCATTTTGGCCCAGCTTTTAACCTGGGGAGTGACCAATTAAATGTGTAGAGACAAAAAAGAGCCATTGGGATTGTGAAATTATGTGGCAATATCCTCATTATCTGTCACATGAAAGGAAGAATGTGTGATTTTAAAATAAAATACCAGAGAAAGATGTAACAAATTTGATGCAATAGATACAGTTGGCCCCAGTTGTGAAAGATTTGATAAGCTTCTTCTTACTTGTCCTTCACCCTGGAGGCTTCTGAAGAGGCCTGAATATCTGGCTTAAAGTGAGTGATGCTACTTGAAATGAAAAGCAAGGAGATTGCAAATCACTCTTCTGCACAGGCTTGGAATACGCTATGGCATGGCTGATGGACAGATTCAGGTATTTAAGTGAGTGTGATTTCTAAGCAACAATTTCTAAACCCTACATTGTTGTTGACCTCCATCGCGCGACTGGGCATGTTTACGAAGGCACATGCAGTGGAATGAAATGCACTGGGAAAAATGCTGAAGTCATTTTCCAGCACCACAGTGGTATGACTGCGAAACGAGGCCACAGTATCCTGATCGGCAACAGACACCAGATTTACATCCTTCTTCTGCTCAATGGTGAGTCCATTCCAGCAGAGAACCCTTCTTTTTCTGGAGTCCAGACGTGGGTTTGGTTGCAGGAGGTAATCGAATGTGTATACTTAGGTAAGGCTAAGAACTAAAAAAAGTACATGAAGATACGATAAAGACTATACTTTTGTATTTTCCATTTCTTCTTCTCTTTCTTTTCTTCTTAAAGGCAAAGATATCATAAAGGTAAAAACTACCCACAAACAAGCTTTTTTTCCCTTTGTGATTTGATTGGTCAGAAAGCAAAAGCAAAGTACCAAAACAGCAAGCAGCCTTTTAAATCAAACACAATTAACTGTACCTTGAAATATATGGTCTACAATTGTATGTTCAATTAAATAGCTAAAAGCAATTTGTAAAGGTTGAAAACCTCAATTGCACACTGAAGCTACATAGGTCTGTTCAGATTTCCTGCTTCTTCACAAAGGCCCAAGATAAGTTCCTTCTTATCAAAGCAGACAAAAGCAGAAATTTTCATTGTCTAGTAGGCACTCCTAAAAAGCTTTACTGTCGGATCAAATATTTGTAGTGAACCTTTTCTTGAACCTTGTCAAAGAGAAAAACAAAACACTAATAAAAAACAAAGACCATTTTTCATGAACACCAGAGCACTGGCTGTCTCTGATCCAGCCCACTTTGTCCCTGTTGCCCATCGGAATCATTTCTGTGGACCAGGCTAGGCTGGCTGATGCTATTTCAATTTGAACCACTGATGAGAAAACAGTTGAAAACAGCCATTAGTTAGAGCACAGCAATCTACAATTATATCCATTCCAATTGCTTACAACCTAGTGGAGAACATTTTCACATTCCACTTACACGTGTCTATTAGACTGTAAGATACTCCAAGGTAGAGACCATCTTATTCATCTTTAAATCATTACAACACCTGCCGTAATGCTGGGTATACTGATCTCAAATGGCAAAATGACAGAATGAATGAGTGAGTGAATGAATGAATGAAGCAGGGAATTACTTAAATATAGGCAATGATTATTTGTGTCATAGTTGCACTATACTGAGAACTGTCTGGAAGAGTTTTCAGAGAGCGACAGAAAAAGCTTGGCTGACTATTCTTGGACAACACGTTGACTGTTTGTTGGATGGAGACAGTTCACCAAGAAAGCAGATTTTGACCCTTCAAGAACTTGAATGTGATGATGAGTTTATGACAGTTCTAAAAGCCAACATACGGTCGGTGGCCAGATTGTGGTTCTGGACTGAGAGGCTTCCATTTGGAAGGCAGACAAGCATTTGAATTATGGGTCTAATGAAAGTGTCAATAGCAATCCTGTTACTGGAGGAGCTGTAAAACCCTGCTTAATGAACTAGGCAGGGACACGAAAACACAATGGTCTAAAATGTACTGTATGAGAAAATGATAATTAGCCCAGATTTCATGTACAAGATAAAATGCATAGGGATGATATTACCACTGAGCAATATTATAGCCCTTCAGGGGACTGTTTTGTTAACAGGGTTTGGCTCAGCCTTTTCAATCCTCCTCATATGAGTGGAGATGTACTACACAATCATGAGCTGTGAGTTTGGGAAAGAACGTCAGATGTTAAAATTCCTATCATAGGTGCTGACAAACGTTAATGATAATAAAAAGGGTTCTGGCCTCATTAAAGGTTCATTGTTATTTAGTAGGCTTATGCAATATAGGACGATAAGCCGAATGGCCTCCTACACAAGAAAAATCAGAGTGAAAGAGAAAGTCATTCTCTGATCTTGAAATTTACTTTTCTAGACCACCAAACATCAGCCAGGAAACTAAGATAAAATGAAACCAGACTTATAGGGAATAGTTGGGCAATAACTTCTTACTTCGACTGTTAACAGTAAGAAAGCCACTGAGGTAGCCCTCAATACAAAAGAGAACTCTGAACTTGGAGTGCAGGCCTTACCCTGCATTAACTCTGAGTTCGAACTTTCTCATCTCTTAAAAAAAAGATGGAGGTGGCTTAAAGTGGCGCTTCAACCTTACCTTTGAGTGGCTTATAGATTATCTGAAGATTCTGTTCAAATACATGTTCTGACTTTGTTGCATTCTTTTTTTTTCTAATTTTTTTTGTAACGTTTATTTTTGAGAGACAAGAGACAGAACGTGAGCAGGGAAGGGCAGAGAGAGAGGGAGACACAGAATCTGAAGCAGGCTCCAGGCTCTGATGAGCCGTCAGCACAGAGCCTGATGTGGGGCTCAAACTCACAGACAGTGAGATCATGACCCGAGCCGAAGTCGGCCGCTTAACCGACTGAGCCACCCAGGCACCCCAATTTTGTTGCATTCTTAACAAGCTCCCAAGTTCTGCTGCCGTTGTTGGCCTATCGACCGCAACTTGAGGAATAGGTGACTAGATATTATTTTTCAACTTGCTAGTTCTATGAATCTAGCAAAGTCAATGATAAACTGTTGGCTATTTGATGCTGCGAGTGCAAAGAGATGAACAGTTACTAAATTGTTGGCATCACCAATGCAGTCTTTGGTTTTTATTTTATTTAACCATCTTTTAAATAAATAAGCTGCTCTAACCTAGTTAAAAATGATATGAATATTCTGTCCTTTAAAAAGATAAACTAGTCAGGAATCTTTGCCAGAGGACTACTAATACTGTGAAGCTAGTTAAATATTGCTTTTGAATCCATTGTTTTATGATCAAATGGAGTGCACGTGGAAATATAAAATCAGAAAACTGCAAATTATGAGTTAAAATGCTGAATCAACACCTAATAAAATAAGAGTAAAAAGGCTCAGATGATTTTAAAGTCAGACATAGTGACTATGCACAAAAATACATACAATAGTCATAGGATGAAACGTAGGGTATGGCCCGTACCTTGCACAAACAGTATCCTAGATGTTTGGCCTTGAAAGTGACCCAGAAAGCTACAGTCCACTGGGTTCTCTCCATAGATACTTCCTTCCCCCTTTCCCAAGCTTAATTTTTAAAACAGCATTATGTATATGGGAGAGGGAGGGAGGGAGGAGTACTATATGAACCCATGGCTTTAAAAAATATTTCACTAACCCCAGACAGGGATTTAACATTTTCTTGATCACATCAAGCACAATACCAGGGACACAGCAGGAGATCAACTAATGTTTGTGAAAAGGAATGAACTGAAACCAATGGACATTTGATAAAGGTGCGAGACTGAAATTAGGTAAAAGTTCACAGGATCTTCAAGCGTTTAAAGGGTTAAGATTTTGGTGGGGGAGAAAGGTGGGGCAATGCATCCTTGGTTATAAAAAAAGAGAGAGAGAGAGAAAGTTCTTTCTCTTCCTCCTCTCCTTAAAAAGGAAGCTCGGTCTAGAGAAGAGTCAATGAATTCATCTTTGAGTAAGTTTTAATGAGCTCATATTATGTGCTTTATGCTTCATATGAGCTATTTTTTTTCCACCTTTTCCAACAACCCTATGAAGTAATTACTATTATCATCCCACGTGCCCCAACTCGTAAATGGCAGAACTAGGGGTTTCATCCAAGTGTATTAGACTTAGCAGTCTGCATTTTTCACATAAAGGAGGAGGAGGAACAAGATATATTGTAAAGCAAGAAAAAAATGATATATTTTCTCAAGTGCCAAATTATGGAGACTACCAGTCGTAAAGAAATCAAGAAAAGAGGGAACTCGTGCGGGACTTGGGTCGAGGTTGGTTGGAAATGGGCCTAGAGTTCATTCATTCACAATATATTTATATGGCCCACATAGAAAGAAAGTTGGATAGACAATAGACAGAGGGGGTGAAAAGATGAAGTGTCTTAAAGAATGACGACAGTGATCAGTGTTTATTTTGGAGAATAATGGGCCAGAAGAACTTTGTAATGCAGGCCAGGAAAAAGCAACATATAGGAAACTGTTTGGTTTCATTTTCAGCATATATTGGGCACCCAAAATAGATATCGCCAGCAGGGTGGGGAACGGGGAGCGTGTGTTGCTAAGATAACCCAAAGGCAAACTGTGAATAAGCTAAAACCTCCAGCCAGACAAAAGCCTATTTGTAAATTACTCCACTTAATTTCCCAGGTCATGATTGCCTCTCTCTGCAAAGCGGTTTATGACATTCTCAATTAAGAGTTTGCTATAAAAATGAATGAATGAAGTATTTCAAAACTGCTATGAGATATTAAAGATGAGTCACTTTTAAAAAGTGGTTTTGTTTCCTGTGTTCTGGATAATGCATTTGAGAATGTAGTTTCCAGCCTCACCCATCACCCCATTGTGAAATCAAATTGAATGACTCTCTGCTCTTAGAATGATCGCTCATTCAAATGCATTCAATAAATAAAGCCCAAACACAATGAGGCACTTTTCACAGAGCATCCCGGAGAGCTAGGGCCTGGTCTCTCACTGTATGAAGCTGAGATTGAAGTAAATAAAGCATTCACCCACACTGACTGCATAATACATAGTGACTTATTGTTTACTAAGCTCTTGCATATACATTATCTCATTTGATCCTCACAACGACCCCATCATAAAGATGCTGTTAGTTTATTATTCCCATTTAACACATGTAGAATCTAGAGCTCAGAGTGGTCAGTGTTTTGCCCAAAGTCACACAGCAATCCAAGGGATACTTGAAGTCTTTTCACCTTCTCCTTTCACCCCCAATAGGAAACTTGTCTAAAGTACAGAATAATATAATTAATAGAACCATTACAGACACTGGGCGGAATATTTAAGCCATTCAGATGTGTCTCTGGTGATTTCGTAAATACTGAGGAATTCATTTTCCACCTCCTGCAATTCTGTGAATTTTACCCTGGGCTAAAGGTCATCCAGATATGATCCTTGCTCAGAGTTATGGAAATGTATGCAGTCTAAACGAATACGGACCAAATGAAGAGTAAAAATATCAGTGTAACTCCCAGTGTCATTTACTCTTGCTGCCCCAAATCCTTTTTGAAATGAGGCAGATGATAAATCCTACAAAAATATAAAAATGTAAACTCTTACCCTAAATTCAATTATCACATATCAGGGAGGTCATGAGTGTTGTAGGTTGGTGAGCTGGTAAAACAAGACTGAAATAGGTTTGCATGGTGGGCAAACCAGAGAGAAACAGAGAAGTGTTTTGTGTTTGTTTTTTTTTTGAATAATGTTTCAATTTACATCTACAGAACATACTGAATATTATCTAAAAGACAATATGAGAGTACCTGAGTGGTGCAGTTGGTTAAACTTCCGACTCTTTTTTTTTTTTAATTTTTTTTTTAATGTTTGTTTTTTTATTTTTGAGACAGAGAGAGACAGAGCATGAGTGGGGGAGGGGCAGAGAGAGAGGGAGACACAGAATTGGAAGCAGGCTCCAGGCTCTGAGCTGTGAGCACAGAGCCTGACGCGGGACTCAAACTCATAGACTGTGAGATCATGAGCTGAGCTGAAGTCAGACGCTCAACCGACTGAGCCACCCAGGCGCCCCGACTTCCGACTCTTGGTTTCAGCTCAGGTCGTGATCTCATGGTGGTGAGATCTAGACCTGCACTGGGTTCCATGCTGAGTGCAGAGCCTGCTTAAGATTCTCTCTCTTTTCCTCTCTCTCTGTCCCTTCCCCATTCATTTTCTCTCCTTTCTCTCTATAAATAAATAAATAAATAAATAAATAAATAAATAGCAATATAAAAGACTATTTCCCCCAATTCGACATCTTTTCAGCCTCTAGTTGTACTGGGAATAATTAGGAGACAGGTGATTGACCCCTCTTAAGAGCCAATCTGCAGTCAGAGCAGTGCAGAGGAGCAACTAGAAGCTTTGTCCTCATGGAGGAAAGGGGTTAATGAAATCAGGGATAACTTCATTTTTTCATACCGCCTGCAAACACCATTTCTAAAGCAATCAGTGACAGCTCTCTCCTCCATTTAGGCCTTCCTTTGCTTCTATCTTCATTTTGGCTGTGGGGTCATCTACATAGCACAGATCTGTCCATAGGCTACAGATCTACCACACTGCTGGGGCTCCCACAACCACACCCACTGTTCACAGAACTTGTTGGGTCTAAGGGCCCTTTTCCGCAGCATTTCTAATTCATTTCTCTCCAAAATTATGATGTTTCTATTAGCCTATATGTAACTGTGAATAGCTACAGAGTTTATAAAAGAAATAACAAATTTCTTCATTGTAGACTCTTCCATTTTGTGAGTCATGGAACTGAGTCATAACTATACCAGTTAATATGTGAGGCACTACCTTCTCGCACGTGCTTCCAATAACTAATCCATCTTATCAAATCATCCAAAGACTACAAAGGGTCTTTATCCTTCTCTATTATGAACAAGAGATAGAAGTCATGATTCCAAAGTTTATTCTTCAAATAAAGAATAAACTTCAAATAGAGGTGTCAGGGAGCACCTGGGTGGCTCAGTCAATTAAGCATTGCACTAGACTCTTCATTTCAGCTCAAGTCATGATCTCACAGTTCATGGAATCAAGCCCTGTGTTGGACAGAAGCTGAGCCTGCTTGGGATTCTCTCTTCTCATCTCTGTCTCTGCCCCTCCCCTGCTTGTGCTCTCTCTATCAAAATAAATAAATAAGCTTAGAAAAAAAAGGTAAGGTGACTCAGAACCAAGGTTAAATTACCTGGTGTTATTAAGTATCAGGAAATATAGTTCTATCAATATTTCTCCACACTTTTAGACTTGTTTTAAAAAATAAAAACAAAAATAATACTGTTCATGATCCAGACATTATAATTACTTTGCGTTGAAAACCATGTTGAGATCTTTAAGCTATTTTAAGTGTTATGACCAGTGGCTTCAGGAATGAGATTTTATTTAGATAACACAAGACCTTTGTTGTTGACTGAAACCTGGCTTGATGGCTCTATACATCTAAATAATTAGAAAAAAAAAATACATTTAAATGAGAATCAGATGCGATTTCCAGACTTCTATTTTCACTGTACAAAATAAATAGAAGCTTTCATCTCTGCATTTACTCTCTGGATATGCTGCATACCACATGAGTCATTATTTAAAACAGGGCATTCCTTGCACAAAGGTGAAGGAAATGAGGGTCTCCTGGAGTACTCATTCCTTCAAATCATGTTCTGCTCCAAGAAAATGAAACAGGATTATTCATTCTCTATTAGTCCTTCCTGTGCTTCCATGCCTGGTACTAAGCAAGTAGATCCAAAGAGTATGGGGGAGGCCTGGTGCTGAATGCAAGAATAGCAGATCCTGCTGGTGATCTGTGGCTTGTAACTGACGACAGACAACGAACATACTGCAAATGCTCAATGTTCATCTTATCAGATGCAAAACCAGTTACGAAGAAAGTATACCCAGGCAAAGCAAAATAAAGAGAAGGACATCACAGGGTACCTTTGAGAATGGAGAGTCGTTTTCTTGAGCTTCTTTATCTGTTGCTATGTCAACACTCTAGCAGGTAGAGTATATTTTCGGTTTCTCTTCTCAGCTAGGAAGTTACATACTAGGTTCTTGAGCCAATTTTAAATGCTCGAGATGTTTGGATGGAGGATCTATGTAAACACAGGGCAAAGGCCTGCACAACTTCAAAGCAAAGCATGTGTACATGGAATCCAGATTCCAAATTGGTGGTCTTCTGAGCCGATAGCTACAAAGAGGCAAGCCAAGTTGGCTACCAACCCCAAAGAGAACAGATAGCCAGTGAAATTCTAATATAATTTACTGAAATCACTTGTTTACTTGTTCTTTCTTACCATGTCTCATGCCCCACCATTCATCCTTTAAGGCTGCTTCTCTTGCTTACCACTTCCCTCCAGGTCTAGCACAGTGTCCAGCACATGTGAGTTATCAATCAATCAATCAATGTTTGTGGACTGACACTATGAATGGATGTAATTTAAATGTTTATTCACTGCCCTGAAATAAACACCGTAACGTATGAGTTGCACGAATACACAAAATAAAAATGGTAGTTGCCGCTTAAGAATCACTGAACATGCATCGAGCATTGTGTTAGGAGTTTTACTTGCATTATATTAATTTTAACACTCAAAATGATAATAGAAGGTAAGTACTATTCCTTTCATTTTATATGTAACAAACCAGAGATTCAGACAGGTGAACTGAGTTGCCCAACAAGTGAGTGGCAAAACTTGCTAGTCTGTCTTCCTCCATAAGCCTCACAACCTTCTGCACTGCATTATGCCGTCTGCTGAGTTTGAAAGGTTTTGAAAGTTTGTTCTGGTACAATCTACAAACTGAGATATTATGCAGAAAAAAGCGTAAACAGTTCTACCAATTAACTGCCCCTTGGAATATCAGAATCAGGTTGCCCCAGCATATGCAGTGAATAAACTGTTCTTAGAATGTCACTAATAATCCAAATAAACATTGTGATCCTTCCACACAGAGAAGGGTTCAGTATTTGAATTGTGTTGCTGTGAAATAAACCATGATGAAAAACTCATCCAGAAGTTTTGATCTGAACAGACACTGAAGCAATTCTATCCCATATGTGTACATATAGATCCAGAAGAAAATAATACAATGTTAGAAATAGAGAATATATATATTATCCGTGTGACTGCTACTGTTGCTGCTACCATTATTAATGATAATGATTATTATTTGTTATCATTACTATAGTTAAGATTTATTGGAGCTTGCTATCCTATACTCCAAGCTTTGTGATAAGTGTTTTACAGACATTTTTTCATTTAATCTTCAAACAACTCCCTGAGGTTAGCATAATTAGTACCCCCATTTTCCACATGAAAAATGTGAAGTTAAACAAGGTAAGTAACTTGTCCACGGCCAAATAGCTAGTAATGGGGGAGCCAGGCATAAAACCAGGTTTGTCTGGGCTCAAGCTGTGATCTTACCTAGTCCTACATTGTGCTTCATTGATTTCTACACAATTATTATGACTGAGGCCTTATACTTTCTATTTTGTAAAAGCTTTGCATATATCCCACTTTGGTTCTACTACCAACATAAGCTTGGGGACAGTTAGTATGTATTGTAGGGTCTTCATTTCAATGGTGGAAAGATAAATAAGCATTAAAAATCAAAGAGCTGCTTCCCCCACTACCTCCCCCCACTCCACCTAATTTTCTCAAATTAGGAATACGGTGGTTTTTCTTCTTCTTTTTTAAGTATAGTACAAGGATAAGGATCTGGATATGAAAATATGTAGTAGTGTTTGCCAGGGATGGGCCATCCTAGACAAATTCGGCATGGGGTCCATATTCTCCATTCAATATCTGGTATTGGACATGACTTTAGAAAAATTCTCATTATTTTCTAGATTTTTCTTCTATATAGATTCTGAATAAAGCAGAAGGGGGGGCGGCAGCATTTTGAAACCTTAGCTACTGCATCTGGATGAAATTTGAAGATCAAAGAATTTCCATTCATGGAAAATGAAATGAAAGATAAAGCTAAGTGACCTTTTGAAAACACTTTAAAATTATATTCTGTTTATTGAGTTCATGTCTTGGTCCAAGGTTCAGAATGATATTCATTTTGTACAACTAGCTTTTCTTCTTAAATCATTGTGAAAAAAATTATTAATATATAAAAGGAAAAGATTCATTTGGATGTTTAGGGACCACATGTGCATTTACGAACATGGATACAATTCTGGCCTTGGGATAGGTGTAAGAATTAGGGAAGCCATTCAAATTCTCTGAGCCTCAGTTTTCTTATCATAAAATATAGGGCTGGATCTAGCTTGTCTCAAAATTACTATGGAATTAGAAATCTATGATTCTTTCAGTCTACCTTAGACTGAGCACTTATATGTGCATTTATACTGCAAATGATCACATAAGAACTGCGGAGAGCCTCTCAATAAATTTCTAGGAAATAATTTGCCAGTGTGACCAAATTATAAATAGCTCTAGTTGTCTAACACATATAAGAAGGTAACAAGATTTTTCAACTGGGTGCAGCAGCGATGATTATCTCAGTCTTTTTAGGTTTTTCTCATTGTCCTGTACCACAGGTATCAAGGAAATGGGAAGTAGAAATTCTGCGTATTTACTCCTGATGCTGATAACATCTATATTTGACATTCTAGAATAACAACATCTCCAGCAGCAACTAAGATATGCATGTTTCAGAACTGAGAAACTTTTAAAATCCCCCTATAAGCAATGCAGCCACAGAAGACTCTTAATAATTGATTATAATTGATTTTAACCTTGTCCTAACCTGGGCAAAACGGCAAAGCCAATCATCTTTGTCCAGATGGGGTATGAGAAAAGAGCCCCCAGTCCACATCTTTAAAAGCTCCAGACATGAGCAGAAGATAAAATATTTAGTCTGCCAAAGCCTTGACCTCCCAATTCCAGCCAGTTTTGAACTTGAATTGATTTCCGACAAGGCATCTGGGAGATGATTACAACAAAATGCACTAAAGCTGGGCAGCCTTTATTTTAACATCCCAGCAGCTTAACCTGTTAATAACAGCAATTGTTTTAGATACAATACCAATTTCTGTAACCGACGCAAGAAATGGATAACAGCAGCACAGTCTCCCGGGCAGTGCAACAACAACAAAAAAGCACAGCCAGTCACAGGAGGTGCTGGCAGTATTTTTCAAAGAAACCTCAGTTTTCAGGGACCCAGACACCATCAGAGACCCAATTCTTCAGTCTAAAAAAAAAAAGAAGATCATTAGCCAAAAAAGGTTGCGTGTTGAGAGAGAAATCACTGTAAGCTAGGCAATCTGGAATCACATCTGTGTCCTGCTGATGAAAGCTGAGCTGTCCTGGGCAAGTCACTTCACATCTATATGCCTAATTTCCTTCATTTGACACAGTACTGCCCAATAAAGAAATAATATGAACCACGAATATGAACCCAAATGTTATTTTAAATTGGCTAGTGGCCACAGTAAAAAGAAAAAAAAAAGGTTTTAATGGAAAATTAATTTTAATATTTAAAAAATTTAATATTTTATCTTTAAGTAAACTCTACAACCAACGTGAAGCTCCAACCTACAACCCTGAGATCGAGAGTCACGTGGTCCATCAACTGAGCCAGTCAGGCACCCCTTTTAATATCTTTTTAAATATAGTATGTGTAAAATGCAATCAATATATAATCAATTTAAAATTATTAATGCAATATTTTACATTAATTTTCATACTAAGCCTTCATAACCTAGTGTATATTTTATACTTATGGCACTTTTCAATTCAGATTAGCCACATTCCAATTATTCAATAGCCACATGTAGCTACTGGTTACCATATTAGATATCACGAGGTTAAAAAATGAGGACATTGAACTAATCATCTTGAGGAATAACATCATCTTAAATTTTACTTCTGCTGCTCTTCATTTTAAATCAGCTACAGGTTGAAAATCTAGATGTAACCTGTGAGTGAGTGAGAACAGATCTTAGAGTGACACCAACTGTGGCCATGATTTTGAGTTTAGCAATCTCTAAGGTCTGTGCTGATGTGAGGACATAGCCTTAACCCTATCCCTGATCAGGTGTCTTATTCCTCCAGTCAGTCGTAAATGGTATAGAGTCAGAGGACAGAGTGGGTGGTTGCGAATTTTCATGACCTAGCCCAGTACATTCTATTACATGAAATGATAATCCTCACCACTCAATGACCACTATTTATGTACCATTCATGCTGCATATACAAAATGACTTAATCATTTCAGCTCTTTAAGGTGGTAATTATTAACCTTATTTAGCAGGTGGTGGACTCAGCCTCAAAAAGACTAATTAGTCTGCCCAATGTCAGACTCCTAGAAAGTACAGAGTGTGGATTTGAACACAGATTTTCCAGACCTCAAGACCAGGCTCTTGGCCACCATGATATACTGATTTATAAATAAATAACAGTTTTGGTTTTCTACCTCACTCCTATGGTTTCCCAGATTGTAGAGAAAAGAAGAGGCATAGAAAGGTTAAAGATTATTGCTTTCACTTTTTAATGACTAAGAAAGTCAGAAACAGTACTGCAGATGATAACATAATAAACATATACTCCTCTCTCCAAGTCAACCATATTGGTAAAATGGAAGAAAGAAGGAAGAGAGGAGAGATAGAAATAAGAAAGGAAGGGAGGAGCGAGTGAGGAAGGGGGGAAGGAAGAAACAAGGTAAAAAGGAAAATTCCACTCAATACTGAGGCATTTCGATAGAACCTCAGGGCTCTGGTGAGAGAACTGGGGCAAGATTTTCCCTCTCCTAAAGATATCCATGATTCAAACTCAGACCATAATATACAATTTATACCTTTTGGCAAATAAATATATCATATCTGGTAAAATGTGGAGGAAGCCTTCTCCACACACTGAGTATGCTTATGCTCAAAGACTCACACTCAAATATAGACTCCTGCCATCACCTTGTCGCCAAACTGTAATGTTAAGAGGAAAAAATTTAACTATCTGATTTTTATATATTTTCAAGAATTTTACATAACATCATATTAATCATTTGACAGTTCTTTCCACACTAGGGGAAAGTGGTCCAGCATGGGGCATAAGGTCGTTATGGAGGTATTTTTATTACATTATGTGCTATTTTTCTGTTCTGATTTCTGAGGGTATAGACATAGGTCAAATTGGTAATTTGGGAGCAAACAGTTTCTTGTGAAAACTTCATGCAGGATTCTGTGTTAACTTGATTTAAAACTAACTTTCCTACAGAGACATTTGGAAAGGGCCTAGCTCTCTGCAGCTGAGCCATGACATGCCCATCACTTGTAAACGAATCTAGAATCATGAAGTCCTAACCAACCCTGTTTAGTTATTGCTTTTTGACTTCAAGAGTCACTAATATCATGGCTGCAAAGATACCTGGCCAATCACGTGTTAATATTTTAGGTACACAGGATGATAACAGTTCATATGTATTGCATGCTTGCTCTGTACCGAGCCGTGTTTTGAGTGCTTTATGTGGATTAGTCCTCATCAGAAGTTACCCTTACTATGTCCATTTTACAGGAGAGGATAGTGAGGTATATAATGTTTATAAACAATAATAAATCATGGTTTTCCATTTTTTTCTTATCTTTATCTTCCATCCAGCCACAACTTTGGCTGAATATAGGTCTTAGTCTGTCCATCATTCTCAATCCTAATCATAAGGTTCTCTGTGTTTATTGGTGTTAGAGGAAAGTTTTATATATTCTATCAGTTAGTTGTTACTGTATAAGAAACCACCTTGGAAAGTTGTAGATTACAATTAAAAATACTTTTATGTGTATTTTATCACAATTTTAAAAATTAAAAAAGAAATTTAGGTCAAAACAAAAAATTAAAAATGTTACTTCACTATGACTCTGTGAGTCAACAGTTAGACTGAATTCAGCTAGACAGCTCTTCTGCTAGTCTTACCAGGGTTCACACATGAAACTATCATCATTTGGTGGCTCAAAATGGGCTGGGTGATCTAAGATGGCTTCATTCACATATCTAGAGGTTGGTGTTGTCTGTCAGCTTGGCCGCCTGTCTCAAACAGGCTAGCCACTACTTTTTTTGTGTGGCAACTGTGTTCTAAGTCCCAGTCTTCAAGCATTTTTAAAGCCTCTTCTTGCATCACATTTGCTGATAACCCCTGGGCAAAAGCAAGTCTTACGGTCCGGCCCAGGATCAAAGTTGGAGAAAACTACACAAGGGTATGGGTCCATCATAATCTAACACATAATAAACCCCTTACATATTCTTCTCTTTCAAAATGGCCAAAACAACTCAAGCTTAAGCAGAAGACTAAATCAGAGAAGGAAATCCACATGTCCTACTGAGCCAAGAATATATCAGATTCTAAATTTGGCGTGAAGTTTGAGCCTCAGATGTAAATGAATACCAAGTCCCATATTTCCATGAAATATATCTCTTTTCATAACATGTTTTGGAAAGATGGCCACCAGTTTTGTATTTCAATGAAACACAATATTTCAATTTGAGAGCAAAACAACATTAAATATTTTTTACAAGACTCCACTGGATGATGACAATGGCTAATGCTGTATTTTTGCCATGGGAACTTTTGTTTTACTGGATCACTAAAATTACAATCACATGTACTCATCTTCTGTGAAAGTAATGAACAATGGTGTGTCTGAGAGAGAAATTCAAAGTGCATCATTTATCTTATCCTATTTTCAATTAGGCCGAATAAAGTATAAAGTTGGTTCCAAACTACATCACAGAAACGGGGTGAGTAAATTTATTATACCACTAGAGTGCTAATCTTAGCAGATGGTAGAAAAAATATTTTTAGCATGAAATATGCTAAAGCAATAAATCTGAACAAGGTGGATCTTATCAACTAATATCTCCCCAGTGTGAGGTAAAACTCCTGCATGTCAACTCAGCATTCTTATGAAGTCTGGTGGATGTGGTTAGATATGGCCCTCAGTGAGAGAGGGGGAAAAACAGCAAAATTGAGGAACAAATAAGAAAACACCCAGAGCACTGCATTGAATTAAAAAAAAAAAAATGGAATGAAGTGACTGTGCTATGTTTTAACTGCTTTTGCATTTTATTTCTGAAATTATGCCTACCCCAGAGTCTTGTCAGTTCTCCATTTGAAAGTCTCTATTAGGTCAGTTTTGGAGTAGAGGCAAGCTCACACAGACACACTTTGCTGCTGATCACCTCTAGCCAAGGCAAACATTCAATGAGAAAGCCAAGGGAGGGGCTCTTACAAACTGGGCTCTGGATCCATATACCTGAATGAGAGTTCTCAGTTCCATGGATACCTTAGACCCATGGCTCATCAGTATCCAGCTCTGAAGCCCAAGCAGATGGAGTAGTTTGCTCCTTCGAATATGCAGCATGTTATACGCAAGAGTTCTAGAAATATGTACCAAGTGGAAGAGTAAGAAGTAACAGAGTTAAAGGCATGATGTGTTTTAGAACTCTGTCTGAGAGGTAGCTGAACTGAAAATTTTCAGGGTGACCACAGACTATGTGTTCTATAACCACCTTATATCTGATTAATGTTAATGTCCCAAAGAAGTGATATGTTAGAGGAGATCAGAGTGGTGATGGGTCTGCGGTCAGAAAACAATAAATGGATGCTTAAATATGCTGCTAATTTTCCATACGACCTTGACCTGGTTACATGATTTTTTTTTCCTGGGCTTTTAATTAATTATCTACAAAACAAAAGACTTGAACTCTAGTGTCACTACATAAAGAATGAGTGTGAAGAAGAAGGAATGAGTCAAAATCATTAGAACAAGTTGCACTTTAGGTGAGCGACAATAAGCAGGACCCAGTGACTCCAGAGTCTAGGCATTCCTCTTAATTAATCCTGGAAATATGTCAAATAATTTGAATTATGCCTTGTTCATACACTTGAATTGAAAACAAAGCTAAAACCATTAAGATGTTGAAGAAATGTAGTCTGGGAAAATTATGAAATACCATCTTAAGTTTATTATACTTTCCATGGTCTATACTTTCCTTAGTAATAGAGGCTGACATTAGAAATTAATTAAGGGTTGAGAGAGTTCAGGGGAAAAACTATACTGGTTGGCGATGTGAGGGTGGGAGGTGGGAAGGGGAGTGAGTACAGAGCTATGTAGGCCACCCCTGGCTTTTCCCCCCAATGTTCTCCCCTTTCAAACTCTCTCACTTGAATCTCTACGGCCTTAGAGTTAGCACAACATTTATAGACATTAATAAAACTCTTGTGGGAATGTGGGGTTAGGGTGGGGATGAAGCGTGTGTGTTGCTGTCCGTGGTTCTGATCATCTTACTGCGGTATTGCCTGTTTTCCCCAACAATAGGAAACGACTGAAGATCTTTCTCCAGTTTATCCAAAATGGAGCAAGTATTTCTGAATTAGTTGTGGAAGAGACTAGACCAAAATGTGTGTATAAATACAGAAGGGGAGATATAGGGCTAAGAGATTATAAGGGAGAAACAAATAAAAATATGTTGATGTTATTACCAAATAATCACAGGTACCATAAATAAACCACAAATCACCATTGCCAAAATTTGGAACTACTGAATGAGTACAACGTTTGTGCTTGAAGCTACATAATCGTGGAAAATCCTGATATAAACAAACACATTTAGGGCAAGGATGAAAAACATCAATCTGGTTCACTAAAACTCATTGGTCAAATTATACCAAAGAGCTTACAGCTTTCTTTGAGTTAGCATTTTTCCCTCTTGATGACATTTAGCAATTTTGCACTGTCACAGAACAAATAGAATGGGTACTTATTTTGCATTTAATGTAGCTAATTCCATGTATGTTTGGCATAGTATCATTTTTCTAAAGTATTCCTTGAAGGGAAGGGTTAGGGCTTCCCAGACCCCTCAGCTATATTTATGTGTCCAGATTAGGGAAATTTCTTGTTAAAGAGAATGTGGGTTGTACCCTAATATCTGTAATACTATTTTTCCCCATAATAGCAGAATATTAAGCCAGGACCCCATAGAATTAAGATTACATTTTACAATATCTCAGCAATAACAAGTGGCCAATTGATTAAGTTTCAGTCATTAGAATAAAAGTGGAATTGCCCCCTTGGCATCTTAAAGAATCCTATCTTAGGGCACCTGGGTGGTTCAGTTCAGGTAAGCATCCGACTCTTGATTTTGGCTCAGGTCATGATCTCACCATTTGTGAGTTTGCCCCATTTCAGGCTCTGTGATGATGGTTCGGAGCCTGTGTGGAATTCTCTCTCCCCTTCTCTCTCTGCCCTTATCCAGCTTACTCTTGCTCTCAAAATAAATAAACTTAAAAAAAAAAGAATCCTGTCTTTAGAGAACATCTCTCCTTTCGTTCTCTTTTTCACCCATCCTCCATCTTGAAGCTTGCATTACCAATGCCACAGGAGACCATGGTAGTCTAGTCTAGGACTAGGGCTGGAGTGGAGGAGTAGGGAACAGGAAGGCCCAGGGGAAACAGAGCTGCCACAGAGCCCTGGACTACCTTCCTCCAGAATACCATGTCAGAGAGAAATAAGCACATGTTTTTCCCCTAAGCCACTGCCATTTTTTTTTCTGTTACTAGCAGCTGAACCTAATCCTAATTAATACGCTATTCATCAACGTTTGATGAATGCACAGCAAATACTGACTCAACTCATGTACACTCAATCAAAAAAAGAATCTAAAGAAAAATAACAAACCAACAAGCAAAGAGTTCCATGAGGTTCTTTTATTAATACATGAAGCAGGAATCCTCAAATATCTCCACTGAAGCATTGAAACTAGAGATCCTTTTCATCAAAGTAAATTAAATAGCCTTTCCAAAATAATATATTTATAACATAGTATTTTTTTTAAGAAACAATTTTCTTCCTCCAAACACTCTCTTTACTCTCACCCCTTACCCAGGAGAAATACTGTGAGCTTCACAATAAACCTTTTAAGTGGATGATAAGAAGAAGCTTGAAGGTACTATCCACTGAAAATGAGTTAGCCATCCTAGATTTCTAAGCTCCCCAAAGAGATCAGGACTCTCTTCCTGATCTCTTTAAAGGTGTGTACTTTAAAATGATTTTTCTACCTATGACCCAGCAATAGCACTGCTAGGAATCTACCCAAGAGATACAGGAGTGCTGATGCATAGGGGCACGTGTACCCCAATGTTCATAGCCGCACTGTCAACAATAGCCAAACCATGGAAAGAGACTAAATGTCCATCAACTGACGAATGGATAAAGAAGATGTGGTGTGTATATATATATACATATATACACACACACAATGGAATACTACGCGGCAATGAGAAAGAATGAAATCTGGCCATGTGTAGCAACATGGATGGAACTGGAGGGTATTATGCTGAGTGAAATAAGTCAGGCAGAGAAAGACAGATGCCATATGTTCCCACGCATAGGTAGGCTTTGCGAGACTTAACAGAAAACCAGGGGGAAGAGGAAGAGGGGAAGGAAAAAAGCCACAGAGAGGGAGGGAGACAAAACTTAAGAGACTCTCAAAGATTAAGAACAAACTGAGGGAAGAGGAGGGTGTGGGAGGGGGGAGAGTGGGTGACAGGCACTGAGCAGGGCACAGGTTGGGATGAGCACTGGGTATTGTTGTGTGGAAATCGATCAGACAATAAAAAATTTATAAAAGTTAAAAAAAAAAATGAGTTTTGCACCAAACTTGGTATTTTCATGTAGCATTAGGAGTGGCCAGAATTCCATTTACTCTGCCTCTTATGGAAATCGCTGTGACCCTTCTTTCTAGCATTTGGTCCAATTGTCAATTGTCTTTGCATGTGAAAAGTGGTGGTGGTCTCTTTGTATGCAGGCAGGCTGCATTTCAAAATGGACAACCAGTTGGGAACACTTTTCAGAAAGGACCAGAATTCCTCTCCAGAGTCCCTTCCTTTCTTTCCTCTATTGCCTGGAAAACGCCAGGAAAGTTTAAAATTAATGGTGACCAAATGAAAAAGAAAAGGAAATCAAAGAAACATTTATTCCCTGAGATGCAGTCCTATTTCTTTCACCTTTACATAAGAGTACAACGGTTTCTGTCAGGTCTGGTTTTTGTGGAGGGATGGGGTAAAGAAAAGCCCATATACAAGATAGAAAACATGTTTTTAAGCACCAGCAGAAATGTTCCTGGTTTCAAATGTCATATGAATACAATATAAAGCAGAGTCATACACTTTTCTCAGATTCTGTTAATGTTACTGACTTTAAAACCTGGGTTCTTTAGAAATAAAATCAAATACAAAAGACATAAATGGCAGTACTTTATGCAACAACAATGAAGGATTCATGATTTCCGACTACAAGGCTATAAGCATTTCAACTCCAATCCACCTGGACACACAACTAAGTATTAGTAGCCATAGGGACTGCAGTCACTGGAACGGGCATCCATAAGAGGATCAAGGGGCTCAGAGAGTCCATTTCAGAACACTAGCCTAATGAGGCTAAGGTATTTATGCTCCACTTCCCACAAATACCCCTTAGTTGATCTATAACTATTGCTCTCCACCAATTGCTTAACTCCAGCTAAGATTTGATATTGGCTACAATGGGAACTGAGTGAGCATGTGTGGACAATTCAGGGCAAAGACATTCCCACTGTTAGAAAGATAAGGCACAGCACATGTACTGCTAATCAGAGTTAACCATGTCATCTTCATTTACATAGGAGTCAGAGTCAACTATTATTAGTCAGACGACTGCTATTTAAGCAGTTTGGTCCTGACTCAACCTCAAAAGAAGAGATGAGAACTCTTCCATTGGCAACTTTCTCTTTTTCCAAGAGATTATTTTACTTCATGGGTTAGAAACAGCAGAGGGATGGGGGGGGTAGAAGGAAGAGAGGAAATGGCTTTTCTAATGTGGCATAGGTTAGATGAGTGCAGTAGAGCTCAAGACAGATACTCTGCTTTTTCCAGCAGGCCTCACCACCCCTGGTATGTCTCCTTTCTCCCTCTCGACAATGTTGGATATTAATCTTAGTTACCATCTCCAAAGAGGGACAGGATAAAACACACATTTAATGAGAAATTTGAGAAATGACTGTGTGACTTCCCTTTATTCCTGCTTTTCCTTCTCACCACAGGAGGCTGAAAACTTTGCTGAAGAACATGTGGAGTGGCCAGAATTCTGTCACCTCCACTACCAGTGTCCCTATGTAGTCAGACAATCCCCAATCTGCATATAGGGAAATGTTAACGGTCTTATAATTAACTCCCCCTTGCGATCCTCAGACCATGTTACACTATATCATCCACTTAACTTTATTGTGATTGATCTATGTCAACTTTAACTATACTCACAAGGAAGTCAATAAATAAAGATCAATAGTTTTTTATTTCTTCAGCTTTTTTATTAGAAAGAATAGATGGGTTAAATAACACCAGCAACGGCAGTGGCACAGAGCCTCCCTCAGTGCTTTCGTTGGTAAAAACTGTATTAAAACAAATCAGATTTAAATTCACAAATGGGATTGCATCATCATCTGATCTGTTATTAAGTTGCCTCCAGTAGTTTTAAATGCAAATATTGAAAC
Organism: Paguma larvata; assembly: GCA_030068075.1. Lineage (NCBI taxonomy): Eukaryota > Metazoa > Chordata > Mammalia > Carnivora > Viverridae > Paguma > Paguma larvata. The sequence goes on from CM057836.1 coordinate 61,368,761, forward strand.
AAACAAGGCTTGCATGTATCTGTCCTCTCTGAGACAAATTCTTTTCACAATAGGCTCACTCAACTTTCTATTCTTAAAATCTCTAGCTTTTGCAGTTCTGGTTTAATGTATTCATGACTTGTCAAAACTGAGTGGTACTCTATGGATGAAGAAGGCTCATGTTCAGATGGACAAATGAGTAATTCATTGTTCAAAAAAGAGAGGAGAAGCCTGGACCATGCTTTGTGTGTATTCAAATGGACAAGTATCTGGGGATGATGTAGTTTATGTATAGACACCCCCACCCACCCACCCAGAGCTATGAGAGGATCCAAGAGGGCTCTACCTTGTCAGGTGTTAACACTTTAGTTGCCAGATCTTGATTAAGGGTGGGAGGATTAGGGTGAGAAGGAAGGGGCTGGTAGAGAGGAAAAGGGGGCTCTAAGAGAAGGGTTAGGGCTACCAGCAAGTGAGCATTTATAGGCTATGGATCTCAAGCAATCTAATATCCAATAGAGAGGGTTTTCAATATTTTGATAACTAGGATGGCTATACACGTATGGGTCAGCTGCTGAACATCAACTATCCTAGAAAGAACCAAGAATAATATTCACACACACACACACACACACACACACACACCATTAGAAGTGTGACCATCACCAATTTGCCTTACATGAGAAAAATAAGGCTTTCAAAATCTGTGACACCTGTAACAAAGAATGGGAGGTCAAAATCTTTGAGCAATATCCTGCCATTTTAGAGTGTTCCCACATAGGAAATAATTATTTCTCCTATTATCCATGTGTTAGTTCATTCTAAATTCAAAATAAAAGTATATAAATAAATTGAGGAAAGTCTATATCCAAATTTCTCTACAGTAAGAATCGCATACAACTATCTCCTTTTGTACACTGCCATCCAGGTGTCCTGATGATGCCTAAAACAGATCCTGTCCACGCTATGGTCTCCTCTTGCTACTGATGGTTAAAGAAAGGAACCCGCATCCCCCCAGTAACTCAGCTCTGAAATAAACTCATTATTTTTCAATGATTCCTCTGCCTTATTCCCTACTCACTGAGTATATCATCTCTTTCACGGATGCCCTTAATTCAATTTGGTAAAAAAATTTAAGTATAAATATGTTAAATACCAATGAAGAGACAGATCATCTGTCTTCAAAATATTACTATTTAGTATGGGCAGTAAGTAATCAAGTATATAAAGAACTGTATATGATACAATATACATTATACACAGGTACCACAAGACAGACATGAATAAAACATGATGACAGTTCAAGAGTGGAGAGGAACACAGCTGAGGATCTCATGGGGACTAAGGAAGAATGCAGAGCTTGAAGAATGGAGAAAATTTTGTCAGAAAGAGGAAAGTGGTGGAAAGGAAGAAAAAGCCAAATCCAAATAGTCTTGAGCAAAGGTTAGGGAATTGCACATGCTGTATGTTAGCCAATTTGACAATAAATTATATTTTAAAAAAGACAAATTTGGTTTCAGAAACAAAGCAATAACTCTGGCTAAAGTAAGGGTTTCTATAGGACATACTGTCTCTAGGACAGTTATGAGGGAAAATACCCAAATGTTATTGAATTCATATTATGGAGGGTCTTGAATACCAGGCTGAGACATTCTGTACTTAACTGAGATGGTAAGAAAGTACCTCAAAGTTCGCTCAAGGTCAGTGCATGCTGCTACTATCGACACAGGGTATTATACATTGCTGGTGAAAAATGGATTGCTAAGCTTTTTTGGGAAAACACTCTGTCAATACTTATTAAAAATAAACAGACTCTTAGGGTGCCTAGGTGGCTCAGTTGGTTAAGCATCTAACTTGATTTCACTCTGGTTGGCATCTCACATTTCATGAGTTTGAGCCCCACTTGGGCTATGCACTGATAGTGTGGAGTCTGCTTGGGATTCCTTCTCCCTCACTCTCTCTGTCCGTCTCCTGCTTCTGTGCATGTGCTCTCTCTCTTTCAAAATAAATAAGTAAACATAAAAAAGATAAACAGACTCTTAATCTCAGAAACTGTTCTTCTGGTAATCTGTCCCGTAGAAACGTCAGTCCACGAGAAAACATATAGTACAAACACGGGTTTGGGACAATTGTTTTAAACTGCTAAAAAAAATTTAAAGCAGATATAACTTGAATGCCCATTATGGTACAAATAACTGAAGGACAGCATGACATAGAATGCCATTAATAATATCTGGGTCCTACTGACCTGAAGGGTGTCCATGATATGACGTTACAGGGCAAATTTAGTATATATATGAAATAATATGCCACATACACATATCATACATATCACACATACATATATATCCTATTCATATAAAATAAAAACTTAAAACATCACTATGATTAAATAAAATGTGTATAGAGACATACATGAAAAGTGACCCATAAAACTACTAAAAAAAAGGCATGTTTACCACAGACCCCGCGATTCTCCTTATTACAGGAAATTTTTGGAAAAAGTAAACTGTTTAGCTCCGAAGGCAGTATTAAATAATGTCAGTGGTAAAAAATATTCAGTATGTATATTTATTAGGTAAAAAGGAAGGTCAGATTACAAAACAGTATGCACAGGATAAGACCATCTGTATACATGCCTTTATTTATATAGAATATAGTCTGGATGGGCATATGCCGATAGTAAAGATGTATATATGTGTGTATTTTTTCTTATTTTTTACTTCCATTATTTTTGTTTTTGTTTTATTTTATTCATTAGATATATTTATTGGAGGATCCACAGGCTGACACTGTCCTAAGCTCGCCTTTCTTGTTGTGAGTTCCTGTTTGAGTTCAAGTCTGCTAAATGGTATGCTACTTGAGGGAAATGGCTTTGTTTTCTCATATTCATATTGATCACTTGGCAAATATATGTTTTAAATGTGATAGGAAAATCAATAAATACCCACTGATTACCTGAATAAATGTATGAATGAACATAAGCAACTTGCTCAAGGCTACTCAGCTACTATGTAGCAAAGTTTTCTTTCTTTTTTCCTTCACTTTCCTCATGATGGATATAGTTTGACCCTCTCTAGTGAGCCTAGAGTAGAAATTTAACAGAGGAACTTGTCCAGTATTTTACAGAGAAGCCTTCCCATAAGGCTATATAACCCAAAATATTCTGAGAGGATTATTGGCATGCCTTGTCCCCTCAAAAGGGAACACAGGTGCAGAGGAAATTAAAATCAAATGACTATAACTAAAATGTCAGGATAATCATTTACCAAGGTATTATGTGTTCTGAGTAACGTGAATCTTCTATTCTGTTGTTGACCGTCTCTCTCATCCTGAGTTTTTAGTTCCCACATATAAATGAAACATCTTCCTGAAAGAGCTTGGATCTATTTGCCAATGGGTTTATGATTCATGTTTATATAGGTTGTAAATCCTTTTCAGGAATTACAAATATACCTTGCTTTGCTTTTCCTAAGCTGTTTGTTTTTGCTATTACTTTACATATTGTTCTGTGTGTCCAAGATACCAGAGACCTGAGCATTCGGCTCAGCAAATGTCCCCTCTACCTTTTCTATATTAATGTTGAATACCAGGGTTCATAAATTGTAACAAAACCAATATTCCAGTCCATGTGGGTTTCCTAACCAACTATGAGTCAACTACTTAATGCTTAACAAATATCCAAGGACTTACTTGCATAGAGTGAAGTATAACCTATTTAAAGATGGGATTTCTAAATACCTAAATTTGGAAAAAATAAAATTCTCCTAATTTGCTACCTATTTAACAGAGTGATTGGAGAGTCAAATGAATAACAGAGATGGAAGTGTTTTGTGAAGTTTCAAGTACTGTGCACATAAAATGAAGTATTAACTTGACTAGCGTTCTTCGTTTGGGTCCATATCTCCATAACTGACAGTTGAGGAAAGTAACATATTCCAGCATCTTTGGGATGTGAGTTCATTTAAATGGAGTTCAAATGATAACAGACCTACGATACGAATGTCCCAAGCCCTCCCATCTTCTAGGTACACAGTCTCCTTTAAATGTCCTGATGAAATGACCCAGGCTCAGCCCAGTCCCACACATGGGAAATGAAGTGCAGTCCCTAATACATTTGAGAGTTTCCAGGAAGGAAAGGACATCCTACTTTCCTGGTCACTCCCACCGATTTCTTTCCACTTATGATCCTGCCTCCTCAGACTGCTCCTCCTTCCTTGGACACTTTGTCCATGTGCATCATCTCGTCCGTCCTCTCTGCTTCCCCAAAGCACCACCAGTACAAAGCTATTGCATGTGACTAACTTTAATTTGTACTTTGGGTAGAATAGAAGACATCGTGGCACAACACCAAACTGGAACAACCTAAAACTGCAAAGCAAGTACCATTAATCTTAAAGTCCCTTGGCCATCCTTGTCCCAGGGAATTTTTCGTCATCATTTCTTTCCTTAAACACCCAGGCAAAAGTCCCCTGCCCATCTCTTTTATTGACTGTCACTGTAAAACTCAAATTTTATGTTTTTCAATTATGCAAAACTAAATGAGTATTTTCTCCTACCTCTTCCCAGCAATAGATACAAAGGATTTCGTCTTTCTCAAGAAAGAGTGCTCCTCAAGGAATTTTGCTACCCAAAAGTGTCATTTTGCCCCTAAATCACAGCATTCCGGCAAGAGAAAGGTTTTTTTTGTTTTGTTTTGTTTTAATTTTGTTTTTTGGTCAACTTCTTAGAGTTCAAATTCTTAGGCAGGGTGGTAGCGGTAGTGATGGTGTCAAAGGATTCTCATTAAATGCACCTTTTCTTTCCTCAAAGCGTTGTTTGGGAAGCTCTCAGAGCTTCAGTAAATCTTGTCCTTTGTAGAAGAGATTTAGCAAGAAGGTAAGAGGTGGGAGAGGTATAATCCTTTGGTACTGTAGGCACCTAAAACTTCCCACAGCTCCTAAAATTACATCAAGGCATCACAACCAGAGGCTTCTCTTAGAATCAACCTCTTCAAAGCAATGTCCACTTGCTAAGATTCTATGGGGAACAGTCTTCTAACATTATGTGCTTCTACCGATGGAATATTCAATGATATAATGAAACCACCTGCCCAGCACAAGTGATTGCGCTTGAAAGTAGAAAAGAGTGTCATTTTAATATCCACCGATCTACTCATAATGACAACTGCAATTTTTGAGTGCACGCCATAGACTATGGACATTTTTACATATAGTCTCTCTGATCCTAAAAGCTGTGCAAAGTACATATTATGTATTATCCTTCCCTGTTTTAGACATGTGATGTTTCCCAAGGCCATCTAGCTGGAAAGTGGTGTGACTTCAAAGCTCATTCTCCCCACTTGTTCTGCTCTCTGTGTGTTTCTGAGCTGGAAATAGACTGACCACCCCTGCCTGTGTTCCCTTTGACTCTGGGTCCTGTTGCTCAAAACAGCTCTAAGTGGCAAGGCCCAGGAAGGTATGACTATCCTTCCTGACATCCACCTTAAAGGTTGACTGCATCCCACTTTTCTTTAAAACCATTTATGAATCTGTCATTCATAAATTTGTCCAAACCCTTTTAAAATCCATTTATATTTCCTGCCAGGATCACCTTTTAGGATAATGAGGTCCCTTGTTTTATTACCCACTGTGTGAATTAGTGTTATCTTTCAGTTGTCCTTAATTGACCTTCATCAAGTTTCAGAGGGCATCACCTCCTCATTTGCCCTGGGCTAATGGACCCTTAACTATCCTCACATCGTCCATCTAAGATGACAGAACATTTAGAACAAGAACATGATGACACCCAGAATGACACCATTCCTTGGTAACCAAATGGTAAACGTTGGGTGGTACTGGGATTGTCAGAGACGCTTCCTTCCACCTGAAATAAGGTACACAGGCTGCTGACCAAGTGGCAGTGCCCTCGGTGGTCCTGCACCAGCACATCTCCCAAACCAACCAGCTTGGCAGGCTTGCCGCATGAATCTCAACCAACCCTAAAATTGTTGGCATCATATTAAATAAAACTCAGGTAAGGGATGGGGATTCAGACAACTATCGAGAGTAAAATAGGGTCATGATTGTAAAGGCACTCAGTTGCAGAGAGCCATAATGAGAATGAATTCAGACACAGGGAAAGGTGATAGTCCATCCCTGGAAACTGGGCACAGCGGACCCATGACTAAGGAACCTCCTTACTGAAAATAGACCACAAAGTCAAGCAAAACTGATTTCTAGGCAAGTAAGTTTTCTTAGACTCATGAGAAAATCAATATGTATTTTGGCATGATGAAAATATTCTGAGATTGCAGGGAAAGAGAGCAGCAATCTTCTCATTTTATATGTACTGAATTTATTGAGAAGTTGCTACTCATTGCCATGTAAACATGAAACAATATAACTTTTTTCTAGCACCGTCTCCCACTCTACCTTATGTTAAACCTTCCCTCCCCCAATAAATGATTCTCTTCATTTCTTGCTGTTCCATAAGCCCCCAGTCTCTTTTAGTATAGGTTTGTCTCATTTAAGAGTCAGTCCTATTTATTTAAAAACTATAATATCAAATAGGACTTAAAGTTCTCTCTCCAGCCAAGCCTAGAGCCATCTGTGACCTCTAACAGCTTGAAGTAAAGATAAGGAGACTGAGGTGGGAATATCTTCTCATTACACAGCGTCTTTTCTCCAGGACCACTGCACACTGCCAAGCTAGCTGAACACTGCGTAATCCCAGCGATGCCGCTCAACCAAGACTACAAAGCAGATAGTACCCTCTCCACCAAATTATTCCAACAAAGAGCCCTGTTACTTAAGTGACATTCCTGAAAGTTAAGCAGTGCACAACATGTACACCTGCTCATGGCCAACTTGCCAGCTCTTCCAGGTTTTTTTTGTTTTGTTTTGTTTTGTTTTGTTTTTGTTTTTTTGTTTTTGTTTTTGTTTTGTTTTTTTTTTTTTTTTGGAATAGGAGAGGAAAGAAAAGCTAATAGGCCAATATCATCTTAATTGATTAGGAGCAGTTCCAGCTGATTGCCCTGCTTTTCTGGCCCTCTCTGTCTTCTAAGTGAGGAGAAACCATATGTGTACCTCCCTTCCCTACTCCCTCTCCTTCTCTGTCATGGGGTACTCATGTGGGCCCTGTGCGGATGGAAGTCAGGGATACATACTGTGTGGTTCTCAGCCAGAGACTTAGCTCTGCCTCCACTGTTCCAAACTCTCCACCCACATCTTTATCTTCCTCCAAAAAGTGTTCCAATCAGGAGTGGGGGTCAATATAACAACACTTCTATTCCTTACATCTCTACAGCACGTCCCCAGACACATACCTCCACCACCACTACCGAACGGAAAAAAAGGTTTTGAGTACAGATATTCATATTCTCACTAGATTAAAAAACATAACTTTCAATTTTCCTTGAAAATCATCTCATCATTCTTCTTACTTTCATTCAGCATTAGACACTGTGCAGTTTATCAACTTAAGACTGAAAAAAAAGTGAAGATTAAGTTGTATCCACTTATGTAGGTTGGTGGAAATGCATATTTTGCAAGCATCTGATCAGATGCTTGGTTTCTTTCTCTTGCTATCTGTAATGACATACATAGAGCTATGCTCAAGGTTATAAATCTTTTTCACATGAACTTACTAGAAGTGACTAAAAACTAGCTTAACCTGTATTAGATATAGTTCCGGATCTGTAGACACATTTAAGCTCTCTTTAAGCAACAAATTGAAGCCATCACTCTACCTAGAAGTCAAATCTGTTCATTGTCCTCACTGATTAAAATTTAGAAAAATCTGCCTAAAATAAATCATTCATGTAAATTAACCCTCAAGAGGAGCTGTCTTTGAATCTGGGCACTAGTTATATATAGGATAGTTTGCCACAGCCACCAGTGACATCAAGAAGCATTTGGAATGAACGAGTGCTGAGTCACTTTAAAACTAACAAAGTAATACAGGCAGTTATCACCCAAATGCATTATTTATCGCAGGGGCCTCCTGACGCCTGTGCTTACCGAGGAACCCTCCTGTGATATTGAAGGCCAAGGCATCTCCTCTCCTTAACAACAGGGTTGTATCTTTGGCAACTCGAGCAGGAACTCAGAAAATCAATACCACTTCATGAGCCAGGTCTTGGTCTTCTCCTTTTACGAGGATTCTGTCAATGCAAGGGGCCATTACTGTACTTTAAAGGCATGATATAAAATTGCTTCGACAAGATATAAGACACACCGTCTGCAAGAACCTGGTGAGAGTATTTTAGTCAAAGTTAAATAGTTTCATCACGTAATTACTTCAATTGGCAAAGCTCCAGCTGAACGCGCTCTCGGAGGGGCTGTGCCTTCTATTATGGGTGGGGGATTGTGAGGGAGCCCTGTCGATCGGATTCAGGTTGTTCTAAACAAGGTCAAACTGTTAAAATGGAGGCGAAGCCTAGCATCGATGCCATTGGCAATGACACTGCAACAACAGGGTTGACAAGTTGCTCTCCTTTTTTTTTTTTTTTCCCCTCCAACTAAGTGGTCTGAAAGTAGCTCTAGTTTTATGGCTATAAAATATTTCACCCTGATTTGCAGCCTGGTAATTCATTTTCTAAGGACTGTTTAGAATTTATTCAGGGGGAAAAGGAAACTCTGTTGGTTTCTCTAACCGATTCCCATTATATGACAAAATTTAACTTTTGTATTTTATGAGATTTTATGTGTTCCACTAAAACCATTAGCTGGTTGTCTCCTCATGATAAAATTTAATCACTTATATAATACCTTAAAAGCCAATGACAGTTTTGCATGTATTTATGTTTTCTTTCATTTAAAATATGTGGGTGTCATAAAGATAGCTCTTATTGGGGGGAAGGAAGGGCCTGGCACTAAAAAACAGAGAATCTGTAAGTACTGAGCCATTATGTATCGCAGTAAGAACGAGCCACTGTAGCCTGCAAACTGCATGAAATTTGAGAGGAAGTGGGTGCTAGTCCATGACCGCCATTCATATTTCAGTGATTACCTGAGTGCACCCAAGCTCCACATTTAGTATTGTTCCCATATAAAGCTACTTGACTGCTATGAAATTTTGGCAATTTAACAAAAATTTTAATAATAACAATGAAAAATAGACTCAAAGGACATGCATGTACACCTTGTGAAAGGGTCTCATAGAAAGTAATTACATTAGCCTGCCCTTCATAATCAGAGATGCTCTCACAATTCCACTTCCAAGTTAACACTTCCCAAATTTGGGTGGTTAAAAAGGACTGGAAGAAAAAAGTGATTTTGTCTCCCCCTCGTCCCACCTCCACCTACAGAGTTCCAATTACGGCATCACTTAATCACCACACATATTTATTTTAGAGTTATTCAAATGCATTATGAATTTATATGTCTATTATTAGATTTATTGGTGCTAATGATTTGGATTTAAATAGCACTTTTCTTCCTGAGGCTATAACAGTTTTTCCTGAATGACCTAATTCATTCTCTCTGCATGCCGCAAATGGGAAGTAGGAAAGGGGCAAAGGTCAGTCAACTCATTTGGCTCAGGACGATCTTAACCCACAGATCGGAAAGAATTGACTTAGGCTCCATATATTCTGATAATAGAAGACCAAGGAATTGGCTAGATTTTTAACTGCAAGGGTTACAGGCACCACAAAAATATTGCTCATCATGCCATCTCCAGCAACTAGAGTAATTTCACACACAAGAAATATTTGTTAAGTAAGTGAACGAGTGAAGAGATGGATCTAGTGAACAACGAGTCATTCATGGAGAACTTCTGACTGAAATGTGCAAACTCTCAAAGCTAGTGGGAGTGAAAAGCTGGGGTGTTTGGAGGACTATTCCCTCCAGTTGCAAGGTGTATATGCTCCTTTTTCACAAGACATAAATGGTGTTACTTGGCTGATGCACAGGTGTGGATGTGTGTATGTTGCCACAGTGATGGTTTTCAGGGAATAGGAATCTTCGCCAGCCCCCCTCCAAAACCTTCCCTACTCTTAAAGGGATGAATGAAATCCCTATTGGGAAATAAATCTTTGCTTTCCATGATGAAACAGAAGGCCTGATATGGAAATGTTTCCAAGAAATTATATCAGAGTCGGCTATGCAGATTTACAATAAAGCTAATAAGCCCTAAGCATCAGGGCCTCTCATCTATATAGACCCCCACCAAGACCCTGGAAGGACCCTAGCAATGAGTCTTCACGGTCATATGTTTTATCAAATTTACCAAAGTAAGTTATTTTTGTGTTCTATTGTAAAAACACCTATCCATCAAATTGTTTAAGTTTCACAGCCCACGAATTTCGGATTTCCCCTGGCTGTGGTGACAAATTTATTCTAAAATCTCAGTGGTGCAATACGACCAAGCTTTATTTTAGACTCTTGCTCCATCTTGCACACAAGTCAGCAGGTAGCTCTGATCCATATGGACATTCAGGGATCCAGCTGAGAAAGGTACTCACCTAACATTGCTCTCCTAACACTGCTATCTCAACATGGGCCTACCAGTATTGCATCAGCAGGGGGGAAAACATGGAAAACTTACACCACTTCAAAGTATTTTAATCAGAAATTATACTTACTTATCTTCATAACCCACTGGCCTGAACTACTATGCAGATCAAACTTAGTGCCAAGGGAAGCTGGAAAGAGTTCCTGTGTGCCTAGGAAGCAGAGGATAACCAAATGTGGGAGCACTATTAACCTCTATCCCCAAAAGGTAAACCTCTGATTTTGTTCTACACCAAAGTTTACTTAATTGAATATGTAAGGTGCAAGAGCATTAAGACATTCAGCTCCCAGGTGGACACAGGTGAAGGGAAGGAAAAGTAAGATAAAAACAGAGGAGACAAACCATAAGAGACTGTTAAATACAGAGAACAAACTGAGGGTTGCTAGCGGGGTGCTGAGTGGGGGGGGTGGGCATTAAGGAGGGCACTCGTTGTGATGAGCACTGAGTGTTATATGTGAGGGATGAATCACTAAATTCTATTCCTGAAATCATTATTATACTACATGTTAAGTAATTTGGATTTAAAAGAGAGAAAGAAAGAAAGAAAGAAAGAAAGAAAGAAAGAAAGAGAGAGAGAAGAAAGGAAGGAAGGAAAGAAGGAAGGAAGGAAAGAAGGAAGGAAGGAAGGAAGCCAATCTCAGAAAAAAGAAGTCATGATTCAAGCACTCTAAAACTTATCTGGAGAAATTCAGTAATAAGAGAAAAGACCAGTTCCTGGTGTTACTAGGACTCATCCACTGCCGAGAAGGATTCCAAGGTATTTGGATATACTAGCCTCATACAAAACACCCATATATCTTGTGATGAAATAGCTCCAAATTTCTCAATATTTTTCCCTTTTCTAAAGTTCAACAAACAAACTCATTAGTAGTTCAGGTCCTCTAAAACCCAATTTCTGTTTAGTTTTTCTGTCTCTTGTTCTTCCCACTCCACTTCCCAAAACCACAGTCACACTGAACAACTCATCATTCTCTGAGTAGTACACGATTCTACCTGCCTTTTGATTGCACACGCTATCTTCTACGTTAAATGTTCTCTCTTCTTTCTCTTATACATCTGATAAACTTATTCTTCAAGGTGAAGTTCAAATATCATCTCCCATGAGAAGCAAACCTCCTGGGTTTTAGGTCCTGGCTAAAAGATGTAAGTTCTGCCATTCTGTTCTATTTCTCTTTGTTTTTATTTCAATTGTATATCTTCTTGTTTATAGACACAATATCTTTCCAGTTACACCAACAACCTCATCCATGGGGGAGACCAGGGCTTCATCCCAGCACTCATCCCAGTTTAGTCCCTGGAAGATGGTTAGAATTTAATAAATTATTGTTGCATGACTAAGTGAATGAATGACCAGGGAGAGAGCATAGTGACTACAGGGAATCTTAGAATTTTCAAATGAAGCTGATAAAGATGATCCCAAAGCTGGAAAGGGAGCGAGAATGACTCTCGTTTTGCTAGGGCAGACAATACTCATTCAGGGACATGTGTCTAAATGTCCATGCTGGACCAAGCACTGTAATTTTCAAAGTGCTATTTAGTGTAGGTGTTTCCATAATTGGGATGAAGTGAGAAAATTCCATGCTCACTGGCCCTAAAAGCCCCCTTCCACCTGGATCCAAGCAATGGTGCAAGCTTTAAAAGATGTAGGAATTGCTTTTCCCCAGAGGGACCCAAGCAGACAGGGGATGTACTTTCTAACACTGCACAGTTATGACCTTCCACTGTAGCCAATCTGCAAACGTCAAAGCAATGAGTGTTTCTAAGGAGAAAGCTACTGTTTAAAAACAGGTGTTTAAAATATAGGACCTTGAGAGCTGCCCTCTCTCCAGACACACTTGCTAATAATTCTGAGAAGCACAGAATATAAATATGTATAATTTCCCCTCTTTCCTTTCCAAAACTAAAGAAAGGATATTGAATGAGTCTTTGCCTTAGCTTATCCAACTTAAGACTAAAGAGTGAATTCTTAAAATGAGGATGAATGCTAGGACAAGAGAATGTTAAAACGACACCATGGCACTGCGTGTGTGTAATAATGCCACAGGTTCCTGCTTTGCCTCTGGTTCTGCAAAGCTCCTCCTCCTCATTCTCATTAGATCCTTAACTAATCCTGGCAGGTTCCAAGAACTGGTTGGATTAGTCCCATGTGGCAGGCTGAGAAATCCACCACCAGAAAAGTTGTGACATTCCTAAATATTGGTAAAAATGGAGGAGTTCTCCCAAAGGTAGAAGAGAAAGAGAAATAAGTAGATTGTTAATTTTGGGATTCTGAGGGAATCCCATCAGTGGAACTATTACCAAGTTACTACTCTGGGTGCGTGGATGATGTGAGTGAGGCTTTACTCCTCTGAGAGTGTATCTCCAAGTTATTTAGTCATTCAACAAACAACTTTGAGTATGACTCACATGCTGGCATTGTGTTAGCTATTACAGAAATAAGTAATAGCCCAGCTTTGAGTGAGCCTAGAGAAACAGCCAATTAGATTAGATTAGAAAATGATGGGGAAGTTCATTGATTCCGAGGTGCCAGAGAATCAGAAACACAGAGTGTCATCTGTACACTCTTGAGGGAAGCAGGGAAGGCCTCCTGGAGAAGGGAGCTCTTGGAGGATGCAGAGAAAGTAACCGTGTGAACAGGAAAAAAATAAAAAGCATGCTTTCTAGGCAAAAGAGACCCACAAACAAAAGCACAGCACAAGAAATAAAGTATCTGTGCAAATAAAGTATTGGTGCAATGCAAATCATTTGGGTGGGTAGACTACAAAGGCAGGAAAGAGAGAGAGATGATGGACATAAAGAAATCCCACAGCCCAGTTGTTCCCCCAGGAAATAAAAGTTTCCTCGGGGGGCCAGTGGGAAGACTGATGACTGGCTTGGTTGAGAACAAACATTTAGACGTCTGTGAAAATGACCCTTGTCTTCCAACCTATAACAGTGTCAAAACAAGATTTTGCACTGGGGCAAAGGACCCAGCATGGAAGGCCAGGGCAAGAAATTGCTATGAGTCAGGAGCACTCTGGTCTGAGTGTACTTGGCAGAGGGAGATGCCCATTCAAGGGGCTGCCTCTCACTCGGACTGAGAAGGGGGGATTTCCTTGCTCCTACGGCAAAATGAACTTTCTTGCTTGTGATATGGCAAATGTATTTCACAGAGAAGCTTTTTTTTTTTAATCCCATAAGGAGAGAGTCATTAAGATGCAAATGCCTTCTGGGGTGCCCGGGTGGCTCAGTCGGTTAAGTGTCCAACTTCGGCTCAGGTCATGATCTCACAGCTTGTGGGTTTGAGCCCCACGTCGGGCTCTGTGCTGACAGCTCAGGGCCTGGAGCTGGCTTCGGATTCTGTTTCTCCCCTTCTCTCTGCCCCTCCCCTGCTCATGTTCTGTCTCTATGTCTCTTAATAATAAATAAAAACGTTAAAAAAAAAAAAAGATGTGAATGCCTTCTGAAGAGGGAACAATTGAATAAGGGGTAAATGGCTAATAGCAGAGCCATTTCTGAGAACAGACTTTGCAAAAGAAAGGGAGGGGCAGGTGCAAAAGGGCCTTGATGGGGAGGGAACGGGTGGCTGTTCTACTGTCCAGAGCTGATCACATCCACACCTCACACCTTGGTCATGTCTGAGAACAGAATTAGGAGGAATACTTTAGGGGAGAAGCCGGACAACTTTTTCTGTGAAGGGTGAGGTAATACGCCTTTTAGGCTCTACTCACCTCTGCTATTGTAGCTTGAAAGCAACCGCATGTAAATGAGGAGCATGGCTGTGTTCCAGTAAAACCCTTATGTACAAAAATAGTGGGCAACCAGGTGCCCACAGGCATAGTTTGCTAACTTCTGTCTTAGAGAAACAGTTCTCAAACAGTGGTCTCTGGACCAGCGGCATCAGCATCGCCAGGGAATCTATTAGAAATGTAAATATTCAGCCTCACCCCAGACCTTCTGAAACAGAAACTCAGGGTCTAGAGTCTAGCGGTATATGTTTTATTGACAGTGTAAGAATCAACCTCACTCCAAATGACAGCTCTTGAAGTTAGTGGTTTGTTCAGACAAGGTTTCTAACCACGCCATGGGCATTTATGATCAGAAGGAAATCTCTGTTGTTAAAGATTGTTGTTTTGACTAAATAGAAAGTAAGGTGTGTGAGAGCATGTATTGTAAAAGCCAGAAGATCCTCTGCAAGCGCCCTCATGCATCTGACAGGCAATTTTTTTTTACCCATCAGCTAAAACCAATATGGCAGCAATACATCCTGCCTGGGTTTGAATTGATCATAGAAGAATTCCAGAAAACACTAAGAGCAGCTCTGGTTAAGGAGAAATTTGTAGATGACAGGCTTGGTTTCCTTAATGGAAAACCAACATGGCTTTCTTCAGCAAATGGTGAACTAAGTATTAAAAAGGCATTAAGCTGCCTCCTTTGTGATGTCGAGTGTGCATTCAAATTCAAGACAGGATTTAAAATATTAAAACATCTAGCAATTTTATTACTAGCTCATTTAAAATGGCGACCATGAAAAATTTAATTTAAGCTACCCAATAATGGCTCATGAGACACTTAAAAATACCCACATAGATAACTGAATTTTTAAAGTAAGTTCCTTATTAACTTCTTTCCCCTCATCTATTACCATTGCTATTTTCCAGCTGTATAAACAGTCTGGAGAGTATGCCCTGAATGAATTCACCGTTCAGAAAACAACATAATTACAGCCATTCCAGCAAACCGAGTGCCAAAAAAGTTACAAATTAATTGAAGGTTAGCATTGAAAATTAACTCCTAGTCAGCTTGAAGTCATCGTTTAGGCTACTTTCTATAGAATTAAATAGAGAACACACTCCACATCAGACTGGTTGACAGAGTTTTAAAGATCAGGTGGACAAATGGCCTTCTACCCAACTACCACTTTCCTGTGATCTGATATTGCTAATCCCAAGTGACGCCTGCCAATGGTACCTTAGAACATACTCATGATTTATGCACAAGGCAACCACTTCCCCTTCTCCTATAAATACCCAAGCCTTAGAAAAATACCAATTTATCTTGCCCCATTCTATTTTGTTAGAAACCACTGAGAAACCACATCATCAAAAACATTTTTCCCTTTTCTTTTTATCATTTTATTTTTTCAGACATACTAGTCATTTGCAAAAACAGTAGAAAGTATCCCCCATGACCTTCATCAAGACTTCTCAAATGTTAATATATTTACAATATTAATTAATGTTAATAGTCACTGTTCAATTATCAAAATCAGGAAATTAACATTAAAATTCAAAACCATTACCTAATGGACAGACCTTCTTCAAATGTTACCAATTGTCTCCCTAATGCCCTTTTCCTTGTGCGGGATCTAATCCAGGATCACTTGTGTTATTGTTCATGTTTCCTAAATTTTCTTTAATCTGATCATCAGTAAATTTAAAATCCAATAAGCATCCACTGAGTGCCTAAGCTGTGCCAAAACTGTTGGTAAACTGTGGGATTCGAAGATGGTCCTGGTCTTGGAAATACTTATTCTTTATTGTAAAAATCAAAATAAAATCAAAGGCTAAATGTACTAATAAATATTGCTTATTTTAGAAAAAATAAAATAAAAGAACACTGTTTAGATGGACCCAAAAAGGTTCTTAGTCTTTGCTTTCAAAAAATGATCGTTCATGGATGAAAGCAACATCCAGAGAAAATGCATGCAACTGTGGGCCCCTGTTTTTACTCCTTGCACCTAAACAAGGCGAGGCAAACAGAAAGACTCAGTAAAAGTCAAATAAAGTGGGGATCTGGAGACATCTCTGAAACCTACCAGAAGATTTGGAACATGCAGGTTATCTCTACACATCAACCTGAAAGTCCCTCTTGATAGTGCAGAAATTCATTCAAACTCCAAATTAAATAAAAGTTCAGGGGTTAATTACCATCTGAGGGCCTTTTTCTTTTTGTACTGCTTTGAAATCGGGTGTGTGGAAACACACCATAAAACACTTGGCAAAAAAACAGAGATTTTAGCTCAAAGTTTTTTTGCATGCATGCCAACTGGTCTCTCCATTTACTTCATTTCTTTAATATTAAATTTCATCTCCATGGCTCATATAAAACTGTATTTGGTGAGTTCTAGAATCTTAAAGTTGGGAGGACATAGAGATTGCTAGTCTAGCACCTTAAGTGATTTGTAAATCCTTTATCATATTGCTTACGAGACTTGCAGCAACTCTGCACTCATCTAGCCCAACTAGCTTTAGGAGTATCTTCCTGATACTGCTACCAAACCCCACACTCTCTAACACTCACCTCCTTGGTACTGACACTATATAAATGTCCATGAGTCACACAGCTCTTCTAGTAGCTGCATCACAGTGTTGACACATGATGGGTTTTCAGAATCAATTGAGGATTGTGTCTTTATAAACTGTGCTACTAGTGTTCAGCTTTTTTTTTTTTTCTCTTTTGGGTTCTAATTCATTACATTTGACCCACGGTTGCAGCCTGTGAGACCTTGTTGATCATGAAGCAAATAAGAGTTACTTTGCCTCTTTCCTGCTATCTATCAATCAGGCAAGTAAGCCGTTTATATTAGCATCAAAGTCATTGTTAAAAATATGGAACAAAATCAAACTATTGACAGAAGCACAAGGCTGGTTAACTCCTAAAGCATAAACTTTGCTTCATTAAGTAGCACTTTTGGCATGTGAATAAAGAGTTACAAACATAATCATTCACTATCCTACCCACATTTTACCACCTTCGCAGATTACCAAATGTGTTGCTGAAATCCAACTTCATTAGATCTTTCCCTGGTCTATCACAAAAGAAAATGGCTTAACCTGACAAGATTTGTCAGCAAGGCATGAAATGAAACCTAAGTAAATTGAGAATGTTTACATGCTCTCCTCAGAGATGAGTGAAAACTGCATGATAGTCAGGTGGCTGACTCCCACCATCACCAAAGAGGATTTGTTTCTTATTCAGCTGTGTTACTTATATCTGAAATGTAGTATCCACGTTCTCCAACATAAGATTATACTCTCTCTCTTTCTCTCTCTCTCTTTACTTTGAACAGAACACTCTACACCATCATTTTCACTGGTTTTCTAGAACATTCTCTTGGCATTGTGTCTCCCTTTCTCATGCAATGTATCTTTTCAGACACTGGAATGGCTTTCCCTTACCAGGAACATGTATCATGAGTTTCACTCCACTAAGTGTGAGGAGTTATGTAAATCTCCTTGAAGGAAAATCTCAAATTTTCTTTAAAATGTTTTTCATACGCAACTTAATGACATACTGGCATGAATATGATACCACAGGCACCATTGCTTATGGCCTGCCCAGGTATTTTCTTCTTCAATGTTGTGAGTACCTATTTCATGTTTCTTTTCTCTATCTTGCAAATTGATCTGTATTAGTGTGATGTTTTCTATTTCCTGGTGAAATCAAAGTTAGAATATAAAATGGTTATGGTGCAAACATATAGACTCTTTGGAAACAGAGTGTAACCATTTTTATAAGCCACGCAAAGGACGAGAGTAAGAAAGGCTTTTACTAATTAGCATCATGAAGCTGAACTGAACCAAGAATCTTAGGTTATTTCTAATGAGCAATGAGCTAATACTGGTAAGATGCTTCTAGACTTTTAATTTAAAAGCATTTTCCCAATGAAAGTATGAGGATTACCAATTTCCTGAGCCATCTGGTCCCCTTCATAAAGTAATGATTCCAAAAAGTTTAGATGGATGAATGGATAGGTAAATAAGGAATTTACTCCTCTGTCTACTATTCATAAAGAAAAGTTTCTCTCTTCACAGAGGCCCATTTAAGTAGATGTTAGTTATTCCATTTGCAGTTCAGATTGTGGCAAATGAAAATTACAAACAAATAGCATATACAAACATATAACCTACAGTGTTTAAAATGTTCACAATGGTAAATTCTGGAGATCTAATGCATAGCATAGTGATTATAGTTAATAATATTATATTATATGCTTGCAAGTTGCTAAGAAACTAGATCTTAAATACTCTTACCACAAAAAAGAGCAAAAAAAATTGCAACGGCAATTATGTGACATAATGGAAGCATCACCTATGGTGGTAATCATTTTGCAATATATAAGTGTATCAAATCAACGTGTTGTACCTTTTAAATTTATGTGATGTTATATGTCAATTATATCTCAATAAAGCTGGAACAAATATACATATTCACAATGAAAGCTCAACTAGTCCCTTCATCACTGACAGGCTACCTCCTGAAAGAAACCAAGAGCAGGATTAGTCATAATAATGCCTTCAATTTATTTATTACTTATTACAGCCAAGTATTTTATATTTATTAACATTTAATTATCGGAGCAGTCAAATGAGGCAAGTGTTAATATCAAGTTCCATTTTACTGGGAAACTGAGGTTAACGGAAGTTAAATCTCCCCTGACATTTCAAATATCATGACCATGATCCAGGATTGATAGCCAGCAGCCTTATTCCATATGTTCTGCTTTCCACCCCTACACCACAGCATGAGAGCTAGTGGGAAATGTAGTAAAATATTGACAATGTCTTGAACATAGGGGTTCTGCAAAATATATTCAAATACTTTTGAAGCATTATCCCATTTAACCCTTTCAACCTTCCCATGTGGGTAATGATAGCATCACTCTCACTTTGCAGATAAGAGTAAGGGCAATCAGTAAGAGATGGGTACATATGTTCTGAGACTGAAGAAACTACCTATTGTCAGGGTATCTGTCATCATTGCATCAAACAACATTTTGCTTACTTGTTGTATTTAAGTGAAAAAAGAATCACTAGTTCAGTTCCGGTTTTCTGTGAAAGAAATGATGAAACATTAATCACACGATATTCTTTGTACAGGAAAGAATGCAGTTCTCTAGCTACCCTCAAGTGAATCATTTTAAGAATAATAAGAAGATGAAATTAGCCCAGTCTTTTGTAGAAGCCAAGAAGTCCATGGAAATCGGTGAAAGGAAATTCATCCGTAAGGGTATTTGCAAATGGTGGGGATGGGGGTAGAAAAGAAGACAAAGGATACTCTCTCCATCTTAAGCAAATTCTCTGATATAACTAATTCACAGTTTTCTCTAAAGAAGTGTTTTCTGACCTCCTTTATCACCTTCTTAGACCCTAGTGGCTAAGAAATTCTCTCAAAAGTCTGAGAGGTATCACTCTCCTTAACTGGTACCCCTTCCTTTCTTTAGGAAAACATTGCCATGGAAGTGACAGTAATTCAGTTTCCCAAATGACTTTGCTCCCTGCTGACTGACCTCATTGAGAGCAACATTCTCTCTCACCTCAGATGCTTCCTCTAATGTAGCACTGGCTCTGCCCTTGGCCTTTGGTAGTTTGAGCAGAGAGCCTCAGGACTGGAGCATAGGGGCTTGAGGAGGTTCAAAACATACTCCACAAAGGGTGGGCCCTTTCTGAATTATCACTTATTCTTCCCCAGCATGGTCCCTGTTTTTTGTTGTTTTTTTTTTCTAAAACATGAAGGATGTGTAAAGGACACATAAAACTCTAGTCAATAGGTCCATTATTATGACTGGCTGAAAACCATAAAATGCATCCATCAAGCCATTGTGTTGCATCTTGTGTTAAATTATGGTGATAAATAGTCCTCTATCCGTGACGTCACCTACTAATCTATTCCAAAAACTATTCACCACTGCCATTATGCATCACTCATGCTCCTGCCAGCTTACTGAAAAAAATCTTCTACATGATAAAGCCACACACAAGATTGCGCTTGACTCTGCAGATGCAAATATTGTCTGTTATTTTCATGTCATACTGTGAAACAATTGCTTCTTCAGTTCCCAAAGTTATCTCAAGTGTGCAGTAATGTCCTCAGCTCTCAGCTCTGGGCATTGTAACTCCTGTACTTTTAATTGTTTATAATTTACATCAGAACTGGACGGAGTCCATTTGCACTCATGCTGCTTTATAACTACAAGATGACATATTTTTGTCACCTTGCTCTGGGTTGAATTAATCCTATCGACAAGCTTTTAACATAGAAATTTGGTGTGGATTGCCTTAATATTCTCAGGAGTTATGTAAAAGGATGTGTGGCAGTTGCTATCAGGATGTCTGGGATTTGGATCTGATTTTACACAAAATGTTCTCATAAAATTAGACTTTTTTTTTGTTCTCAGAAAATGCTATTTATTAAAATGAAATCAAAAGAGGAAAGTGTGAATATATTTCAAATTCCAATCTTAAGTGTAACAATCTGTTTAAATACATGCACACAATAGCATTATGTAGCTTTCTCTTCCTCACCTTGATGGTATAATATTAGGAAATCCTCTTCTAAAACAACAACAATAACAACAACAACAACAACAGAACACACACACACACACACACACACACACAAAAGCCCAACTACCTAATTTTCTCAAACTAATTCAACAAGCAGAGATGAAATACAGAGTGAAAGAGACCATTCATTGGAATTTAATTCCAAAAAATGGAGTCTAATATGCTTAATTTACTTTTAGCTTTAATTCACAGAACCTAGGGAATTGTTTCTTGCTGAGCAACACAATGGAGATATCATAGCTCCTCCTTATTTTTTTAATCACATATGAGATGATTGGCTCACAAAGAAGAAATAAACAACTGCTCAGGCTTAAATGAGTTATATCCCATATCCATCTGCTATGCTTATTTATGTACTTTATTTTTTTAAATTGCTTTTTTGATGGATGCATGGAAAAGGATTTGCTAATATGTTTATTGGGGAGAAAATAAAACCAGATTTTCTTCGTTTCACTATTCTTAGATGCCCAATAGAACTGGTAGCAAAGTATCATTTACCTGGAAGTTTCTATTTAATGCATATTCTATCCAATCAGTCATGGAAAACAATAAACAGTCAAATCACTTCAAAAATAGTGGCTTTCTCCCTTCATTGACCTCCTCCCAATTATCATCACTTACAGAATCCAAAGGAGTCACATATTGCAGGAAAGAAAGAAGTTCTAAAAACTGAACAATCTTCAGCTGGTCTTGACGGAAGTTTGGCTTCAACTCAACACTCAAAGTAAGACACGCTCCGTCATCTCCCACTCCGATGTTCACACTCACGTGTAGTGTCTGTACAAAGAGTAGCTCTTGCCTCCTAACAGCAGTGGAAGGGGCCTCATTCAAAGGCCATTGTTCCAGCTTTCTTTCTTGCTTTATAAATTTTTGTCCTTCTGCCTCTTTCTCCTATTGCAAAAGCTACATTTATTGTTGAGTGGAATCATATTTTAAGTACCTCAAAACATCAAAGTTCATCTATCTTCACTGCTGAAAACACACGCACGCGCACACACACACACTCACACATACACACACACTGTTCTTTCTCACTCTCGCCTCACACCCATATACTGACAAATCCCTGAATCCTCACCATTGTAGAGTAACTGCTGTTCTTGCCACCTTTTTGCTTCCTGGTGAGTCTGTAATTGTCATCTCATCCCTGGAGCAACATCAGGATCACTCAATAAACTGATTGTCAGGGGATATTTGAAGAACAGAACAGCTTGAGCTCTAGAAGCCAAGTGCCTTATGGCCTCCAGCCCAGAAAAAGGAAGCAATGAGGATGAACAAACCTCATCCCATTCCACTCCTATAACACATTAATGAGAATTAAACAAGTGAATTTCATTCCCTATTTCAACTCACAGAGAGCAAACGACAACATGAAGAAGATTAAAGAATTAAATAAAACTATCCCCAACATTCCTTTTCATTTAGAAGGAAACTGGGAAGAGGATATCCAACTCCTGGATTTGAAAAAGTTCACTTCATGTGAACTTCCTCATGTGCATGCAATTTGCCACTTTTTATTTTTTTGTTTTGTCTTGCAGTTATAACATGACTTCCCATTTATTTTTTTTAATTAAAAAATTTTTAATGCTTATTCATTTTTAAGAGACAGAGACAGAGCATGAGCGGGGAAGGAGAAGAGAGGGGGGGAAACAGAATCTGAAGCAGGCTCGAGGATCTGAGCTGTCAGCACAGAGCCTGATGTGGGGCTTGAACTCACGAACTGTGAGATCATGACCTAAACTGAAGTCACATGCTTAACCAACTGAGCCACCCAGGCACCCCACATGACCTCCCATTTAGAACTAATGCTGTGACAGGGATTTCTCTATCATTGCCTCTTCCTGGAAATATCGTTTAAGTGGTGTATTCTGAACCTTCCAACTGTTAAGATTCTAATATGCATCTCTTTCAGAATCCTGTTATGAAGGTGCCTTCTCTAGTAGCAGCCTCCATTGCAAGCATGTTATATCTTTTGCCAGGAAAAACTCTGAGGAGACTAAACCTACATTTCAAGATAGACTCCCAGCAGCCATATTTGATTATGCTTATGAAGAAAAGATCAAGATTATGGAGAACTTCTGAACAAACTTGATTTCTGTTAGAAAAATCATTGCAACAATTAATAAAAGGGACAAGCACCTGGGTGGCTCAGTCATTGTGTGGCTCTTGATTTCAGCTCAGGTCATGATCCCAGGTCATGGAATTGAGCCCCGCGTCAGGCTCTGACTGAGCAAGGAGCCTGATTAAGATTCTCTCTCTCTCCCCTCCTCTGCCCCTCTCCCTCACTGTCTCTCTCTAAAAAAAAAAAAAAAAAAAAAATTAATACAAAGGAGCCAAAGCAGAGATAGGAAAGTAAGAAGTATGGGCTCAGTATGTGATTTAGCAATTAAAACTTAAAAAATCATGCAAAATTTACTCTGTTAGCCCTATTTAACAGACAAGGAAATAGATGCTGACAAAAGTTAAGAAGATGAACAAAGGCAAACACTTTGACTCCCAAATCCATGTTTTTTTCCATCTCATCATGCTGCTTTTCAGATGTGTTAAATTCTTAAATTAAAGCAGTATTGGTGGAAATGGTGAGGAGGGAATGAAAGTAATAACATTCCAATAAAAATGAGAAGGAAAAAATGAACACATTAATCTATATATGATCTATCACCACACACACGCAGCTGTACCTTTACTTCAATGATAAGTCAATCAACAAGCATATACTAAAGCTGCTTTTGTGCCAAGCACTGGACCCACGCTGGACTTATAAAAATGTGTAAGACACCATCTTAGAGTTTACAATCTAATGAGGAAGACACCTAAATGAGGATCATTTCTAGGTTGTAAGTAGAGTTTACAACACAAGTTTTCTAGGAAAAAAAAAAAGTGGCACCAAAGTCGAGTCTTAAAGGACACTTTGTTCAGGGAGAGATGGTTCAAGGCAGAAGCATGTCAAGTAGAGGAAACAGCAGGCACAATGTCACTGAGAAGGATTTCTCATGAAGGTAGAATTGTAAAGCCACATAGCCACACACTGGCCATTCCCCCCACTACTAAAATGTAGCATAAATAAATAAGGAAATAAATAAGTAAATTATGTGAATAAAAGATCCAAAGGCATAGTTATGTTTAAATACAAATTACACATTTCTGTGCCCTAAAAGCAAACAACTCATCTAAATCTTTCAGGCCTTGTCCTGAAGCTGTGGGTCTGTTGCCTTTGAGCTGTGGATGCCGGCAGATGAGGCTAGGAATCCCTGCTTCTGTGAGTAAAGAGATGAAGAATCCCTCACATGAGGCTACACAGAGCTATCAGACTGCAAGAAAACCCAGTGGATAGCATCCCTTTTCCTGTTCAAGTTCAGAGCCAACTGAGAGAGAAAGCAAAAGAGAGGGAGGAGTCAGGAAGATAGGTTTTACAAGTGTATGCTCTATTACAGATAAAAGTTGGATTAGAGAGTGCAGCTTAGGTGCATAGTCAATTCAACTTGGTAATAGTGTCTTTGTTTTGTTTTTTGTTTTTTCTTTTCAAATTTTTATTTAATTTCTAGTTAGTTAACATACAGTGCAATACCGGTTTCAGGAGAGAATTCAGTGACTCACCACTTATATACGATACCCAGTGCTCATCACAATAAGTGCCCTCCTTAATGCCCCTCACCCATCTAGCCCATCTCCCACCATCTCCCTCCATCAACCCTTAGTTTGTTCTCAATCATTAAGAGTATCTTATGGTTTGTTTCCCTCTCTCTCTCTTTTTCCCCCCTCCCATATGTTCATCTGGTAACAGTTCCTTTAATTAGACAGATCGGTCCACCCAACAACAGGTAGTAATGCAAAACTGCTGGCTCACAAAGACAGAGTAGAGATTATATCTTGGCAGAGAAAGCAGACCAAAATTTTCCCATCCCTGTCCATTCCTGCTTTCAGGCAATTAAGAACAAAAGGCCCAGAAGAGCCTAAAGCACATATGATCACTCCATATCAAAAAAGTCTCTAAGCAAATAAGTCACTCCCTCTGGCCTGGGGTAGAGTGAGCAATAGGATGGGGAAGCAGCCAGATGCATTACTTTAGTGGGGTTCCCTGTCACGGTCCTTTTTCACCAACAGTACCCTCTATCTACTGCTATTATTTACATGGAGTTTGGTACTTAAGAGGCTTTAAGCAGCAGATACCACCTCACAGCCCTGACTTACTCAGTGGCAACATCTGTTTTCATCCTTTTCATCATAAGAAACAAGTGTCACACTGCCCATCAAAGATCTACTTGTGAACTGGAGAATCTGGGTGCCTGGATAGAGATAACTTCAAAATAGGGAGGACATTAGAGAGGGGTGAGCACAGAGGGACAGAAAGAAAATAAAACAAACCCTATTGAAGATCAGCTTGAATACCAATTCCAAAACATATGAGAAACAAAAAGTTAGAAGAGCAAATGAATAAATTCAGTAATTGGAAGAAGTAGTTTTAAAATAATTATATTTAATATCCTCAAAGTGATAAAGATATAAATAACAGAACAAGTAAAGGGGGGTAATTATATTTTAAAAAAGAGTAAATAGAAATGAAAATGGGTATCTGAAAAAGGACTTAATTAGAATTTCAGAGACGTGAAACACTGCATTTGAAATAACTAAAAGCAATAAATTGGAGAAGCTCTAGACAAACATTAGCTGTAGAAAGAACTGAAGAACTGGACAATCTAACCGAGGAGTCAATCAGTAATGCAGTAAATGGAGATAAAAATTGGAAATGGCGGCTCTGAGACATTGAGGATTAAAAACTTTTACTACACATCATGGGCGTACAAGAAGAGGAGACTTGGGGGAGTGGCAGACTAACAATATTAGGAAAATGATAACTGAGAATTTCCCCAAAATTAATGAAGACCATGTCTTCTTAAATTGAAAGTGCACATCAAAAGCCAAACGAGAAACAGAAAACTAAATTGACACCAAGGAACATCACAAAATTACAAATGAGAGACCCAGTACGAGGACGATCTGGTGAACCATGAGGATTATGATACTCATGAAGCATAGAGAGACATTGACTGACAAGATATGAAAGCAGAACCAAGGATCACATAACGAAGAGTCAAGATAAGTATTAAGTGCTTTATCCCATAGCTGAGGGACAACCAAGAAAACCACATTGAGGGAGGCAAGTCTGGAAGAGGTGGTATCAATTGAGCTGAAAACAGTGGATGCTAAGGCCTAAACCAGCACAGTAGAATAGAGCGAGAATAGAGAGGACAGCATGATTTGAATATTTTGACAGGATTTCACAAGTTGTTGGATGTGGGCGGGGGGCAGGAAATGAAGACATCAAGAATTATTCTGAGGCTTCCAGCCAAGTGATATCACTGGATAGCGTGAATACAGAATACGAAACAGGTTTATGGGAGATCCCTAGTTCAATACTGTATATATGTAGTGTGGGGAACCTGGGGAGAAATTATTGACTAAATTATCCAGATACTTTGTTCTGAAAACTAGGGGAGAGTTCTAGTCTAGAATAAAGATTTGGCCATGGGGCATCTGGGTGGCTCAGCCAGTTAAGCATCCGATCATGATCTCACAGTTCATGTGGCCCTGTGCTGACCTCAGAGCCTGGAGCCTGCTTAGATTCTGTTTCCCTCTCTGTCCCCCTCCTCCACTCATGCTCTGTCTCTCTGCCTCTCAAAGATAAATTTAAAAAAACGTTAAAAAAAAAAAAGATGTGGCCATCATCAACATAAAGACCTCTCCAATACTGTCTACAAAGGTCATCAATATCCCAAATTTACCAAGATCTTAACAGTGGCAGTTGACTAGCTTGATGTGAAGCTATTTCCAGGAGAGGGAGGAGTAAAGTTTTGACTGCTATGTAAGTGATAGGAAACTCAGACAATAAGAGAAAAGGGGATCTGATGACAGTGGACTTCAGCAACAGGACAGCCAGGCAGCCAGCAGGGCAATGCTGGTATCAAAAAACAGGCAGGCAAAAGGCTGGAAAACCAAGCCATACGGCAATAAGGGATCAGGGTTGAAATGAAAATGGCAGTTAAAAAATGGAGGATGTGAAGAAGCTGAAAGGATAAGGTTATAAAATTAGGAAAGCAGGAAAAAACAATTGTCCTGCACATGTGGCAGGCAATTGCAAACACCTGGCCAAGGTGAACTTAGTTTTGGCAGAACAGCAATAGCTGTCGATAAAAAATTACTGAGGATAGGTTCCTAGGTTAATTTTGACCATGACTTAACCCTCTTACTGAGTGGGCACCAGATACTCTGGGTAGCCTGACAAATAAGAACTATACTTGCCCACAGAATGTAAGTGTATTGCTATTGATTTTGCTCCACTATGACAATATGTGAATGAATAATGAAATGAAAGTTAGGATTTTTGAAAGCTAACCAGAATAAAGCTTTACTTTCCCAGGATGAATGGCTAAGTGGCTCTTTTCAACACTTGGATAATGGGTTCTAAATGAAGGAATGAATATCAAGAGCTTAGAGTGTTAACTCAAGCTAAGACTTTGAGGAGACCTTTGGAAATATTTAAAAAGATAGATTAGTGAAACAGTGAGGCAGAGATTAAGTGCACATGCTTTCAGATCTGTCATGTGGCACTGCATCTGCCAGGTTATTTATTTTGCAGTGCCTACCCTATGATGAATCAAAATCACCTTTAGGAGAATCCTTATTGAATAACATTGGGAAAAAAAGTCAGAGATACTGGTCACCAATGTGATTTAATTCTTCAAGCAATGAAGATATTTTTAATAGCTTCTTAGAATTGCAATAGCATAATCACTACTTGATATATTTTTGTGGGCATTCATTATTATTTTTTTTAGTAAATGAGATTCTTAGTGTATACAAGTTCTTTTCTCTTTTGTGCTTATTTCAGAATTTAAAGTTAAGGTAGAGAAGTCTCTTAGAATATATCTTTTGCCCAAAATGATCCTGGAGGTTGAAAGGAGAAATGTACTGTGCTCCTAACAATCAACATTTAGACTTAAAATAAGGGAACTGTTTCATATAAGTCACAGATCTCGGGGATGTCACAAATATCAATGCATACTGTACACTGCACACCCCCAGGGGGCACCATTCACATGGGGTCTTTGTGAATGGTGCCTCCTGAAGTACTGCATGCACATCCTGTACAAACATATCCAGTGGCCCTAGGTTTCCCCTCTTCTGCTACTCCATCTCTTAGATGGATAGGCTTTATAGGAGGAGTTTGGTACAATCCTAAATTGGGAAGGAAGCACAGAGGGGTAAAAAAGTCAATTTTAATGGC
Organism: Paguma larvata; assembly: GCA_030068075.1. Taxonomy (NCBI): domain Eukaryota; kingdom Metazoa; phylum Chordata; class Mammalia; order Carnivora; family Viverridae; genus Paguma; species Paguma larvata. Next base: position 61,396,847 of record CM057836.1, read on the forward strand.
ATGGTGGCTTTAGTTGGAAAACACATGGATCTAGGGATAAGTCTTAACTCTGTTTCTTAGTAGCTCTATGAATTTAGACATACTATTTTAATTCTCGGAGGCCATGTCCTCTGTAGAGTAGGGATAATAATCCCTTCTTAATGGGATTGTTGGGAGGGTAAAATGTGATGATGCAGCAATTTTCACAGTTCTTTTCTTAGCATAAGCATGAATAAAATATTAGAGCATCATCATCATCATCATCATCATCTATAGACTTCCAAGTGAGCAACCTTTGAAGGTTCCTATTTCCATTGTATTCATTCATTCATTCATTCATTCATTCAACAGATTTGGAGGAAAATCTCCTGAAAGGAAGCCACTTGCAACAGAGAGTATAAAGATGAATCAGATAGAATGCTACCTGTATGGATAGGCTCTCCAACGGGAGCGACCAGACATCATAACTCTATATAGAGTTGAAAGTCCTCATTGTAATTGAATGGTCACAGAACTGGGAAGGAATAAATCACTTGATTGAGATTAACTTAATACGGGGAATTAATTTAAGATGGGCTTGAAAGATGAATAAAGTTTTAACATTGAAGACTGGAAAAAGAAGCAGGCATTCTAAGTACAGGAAACAGATATAATATAAAAAAGAGATCATTATCATTTCTTCAGACTATAGGATAATAACATTCTATCGTACATTCAGACCCTATAATGTCTAACCCAAAGGTTTATAAATATATCCTGTTTCCACATGTACTACTAGTGAGCCCTTAAAGGCTGATAGGGATTTCGTGGGACAATGGTTCGGTAGGCTTCACTGCATAGTGGTTGAGGGGTTTATGGAGGACCATGTATACTTCCTAGCTCTGACATATGTCAGGAGTGCAATGTTAGCTGAGTCACTAACCATCCTTGAACTTCAGTGTCTCCATCTACAGAGTGAGGATGATGACACTATCTATCTAACTATGTGAAATGAGGTATCTAGAGAGCTTTAGCACAGTGCTGGCCCTCACTATGCTAAGTATTCATACAAGGTAGCCACTGTTATCATTTTATTTATTCAAACCTTGAATTACAGAAACCACATATAAGTCAATAAAATCTCTAAATATCAAATGCTTATAGTCTTAACACTGACAGTGTACGCATTTTCCAGTTATTTAAAAAAAAGACAAACGTATTTTTTTCCCTTCTTTGAGTCTCCTTCTAGAAAGCAGATAAGGCACCTAGTTTTCAAAGTTATCACACGGCCTTTGTTGAATTCAATATTCAATATATTATATTTTCTACTCTCATTTACTCTCATAGTGTGACCTGCTCAGTACTGGATCACTCTGTGAGTTAGCACAGTTTTGGCACTACTGTCTCCCTTATCCCAAAGTTGGTCACTCTCTCTGCTCAGTTTCTTTGTACAGACTTGAATGTACAAGCATGTTAATAGGCAAGAGAAGATGAAGTTTGAGCGTCAAAAATAATTTTTACTGTAATAAATACAATGCCTAAGAATATTCAGTTTTGAATATAAACACAGAAAAATATCTGAAGGGTAAAGGATTTTTTTATTTTCCATTACCTCTTTTGACTAAGCATGAAATTCCATCTTTGGGAAAAAAAGAAAGCCTCTGATAGGAAGAACATGGGCAGCTGAGTTCTGTGAAAGGTACAATGAAGACAAACAGGCTGACATCAATGATTGGCATTCGAGGCTTGGGGTACCAAGCCCCCCAGAAGCTAATATATGATACCCAATCGGGTAAAGCAGAGGTTGGTGAGGGGTAAAATGTTGAATGGAATTGCATAAAATGAAGCAGAACATCACAAAGAAGTTAATTTCCCTTCAAATCTGATGTTCCAGGTTTGATACCCCAAAGCATTTCCACTGTACTCCATGTCGCCCCAAATAGCAATATCCACTCTTCATTTGACAGTTTCTAATATTCACACTTAAACGACTGTATAAAAGGAGATATTTTTCTTCAACCCAAGAAAGGAATCTCTTACTTTAATAACAATTTGAATTACAGCACTTGAAAGTCAAAAAAAGAAAAAGACAAAAAAGAAGGCTGAAAGTTAAGAAAACAAGGAATAAAGTTAACTCTATTTTTTATTAATTTAGTCCAACGAAGAGGAAAATTTAGGAATCAAGACCAATTTAATTTTATCTGTATCCATACCAACCAAATACTATTTGCTTTCCATTGCTTACATAAAAAATAGCATTTGTGTCTCTTTTTAATAGTTGTGCTCCAAAACACAAAACTGGAAGTCAGAAATCGTGGAGCTGAGTCTTACTTCAGTCACTATCTGTGCTACCGGGTATAAATCATGTAATCTCACTGGGTCAGCTTTCTGTCAACCCGAGGTAGTGGAATTGGGCAACTGCTACATGTCCCAGAAATCTAACATCTAATAATGATCTTTTCTGTGTAGATTTATTTCATCTGCCCCATCCCCTCTTTTTCTCCATAGAGAAAATAATAGCACATGACAGTTAAACCAACAGGAATAAAAAATTGTCTTTACCAATGGTTCTAATTAGGGGTCACAGAGGATAGGTCTTAGAGAGGGTTTTTTAAAATATGTTTTCATTTTAATTATATATATTATAATCAGATAAATAGATATTATTGAGATGTAACTGATATATAGCATTGTATTAGTTTCAGGTATACAATATAATGATTCAGTATATATATGTGCTGTGAAATAATCACTAATAGGTTTAGTCAGCATTCATTACCACATATAGTTGAAAATTTTTTCTTGTGAAAAATAAAAACATATATTCATATTTCCCATATTTATTTAACTATATAAAAACATATAACTAAAAGGAAAAGATTTTTGGTGTTTTCATTTTGATTATATATTTAAAAAAATCTTCTTAGAGATCTACCATCTATGTCCCCAACATAAATATAAATACAAATACAAATATAAAGTATGTAATATAGTAGAGACTGTTAAATTTATAGACAAATACCATTTTTTTATTATTTGAATGACCATTGTGTAACCAAATGCAACCATTTGTATTTGTGTCATTTGTTACATCACTGGGAACAGGTTATTACCTGAAAAGGTTCAGCAAAGTCTTTCAATGTTCTTGGTAAATATGAATGGCTTCCCTGTAACTTAAAATGCAGTAAATGTAATACACAAGTGACAACTGCCCCATATGTCTTCATATGGACTCTTTTAAGCAGTTGTATAAATCAAACTTACAAAAATTTGTATTTGAAAGCTGTTGTTATACCATATATTTTAGCTTCTTAAGTCTCTAAACTTAGGGGTCACATTTGAGAAACACTGGTCTGTAATAGCTTATATATAACCTGACCAACAGAAGTATAATATAAACTTAATAGTTCTTCCTATATTGATTCTTTTCTAAAGTATTTCTATTTAAATAACTGAGAACAAATAGTTTCTGTTCTAACAAACTGTACAAGACTGCAAAAAACCTCTAGGAATGAGAACACATCTTTCACACGCGCTAACGACTGGAAAGTCAACAAAACATTAGAAAGGGAAGGAATATGCTGTTTCAGAAAATGGGGGAAAACTGCATATTTTTCTATCCGTTATAAAGGCTATGCTACTATTATATAAACACTAATTCTATCTTCTTTGTTTTGAGTAACTCAAAAATGGGTTTTCGGATCATCTGAACTCCCCAGAATTAACTACTGCTTTTATCTGTAATATCATATTCATTTTTGGAATATCTGTGTAACAATAAATTATTTCTTCTTATAGTTCTCTGACTCCTCTGTTTCTTTCAGGTGTTCCCAAATCTGAACTGCATTGCACAAGTTATCTAATAGACCTGAGTCTCTTCCAAATATCCCAGCAGGCTGCCCTTCTCCCATAATGCCATCCAGATGGCCTTCAACCCACATGAAGCTATTAGAAACACTAAATATTCCTAAAGTCCTTGTCCCATCAACTCCCTCTTATGTTCGTTTTTTTTTTCCCCCTCTGATCTCGCTTGTGGAATTTGAATGAGCTACAGGAGAAACTTTGTAAAAGTCACAGGCTTAAAGAAAAACCTCTACTATTTTTATGTTTGTGTGTTTCTATGGGCTTCTCTCTCAGAGAAATAATGAAGAAAGAAGAAAGGGATGAGTTGGGTTATAAGACAGTGCCAACCAATGAGGAAAAACTAAAGGCAATTGGCATGACTGAAACCAAAAAGACGGCTTTAAATCTACCAAATGCCCAGTACCACTGCATATTTAAGTGAGTACCTAGAAAAGAGGTTGCCTCAAGATATCTCCCCATATATGAAAATAATGAAGATAAAAAAATTATCTTTCAAAGGTTTATAGTGGGTCTTCATCTTAAAAAGGCAGACAAAAAGAAATAAGCCATAGCATAGTGAAAATTCAGCAGTGAGAGCTGTCAGCCCCTGGAATGATAAAAAAGTGTTTGGGCAACATCCTTGAGCCTCAGGTTAGTCCTGACCAAAATGAGTATAGGTGAATTTTACGACAGCTCAAAATCCCTTCCAGACCTGTATTTCTCGAAGTAAAAGAATGTGTCTGACTGGGCAGATTTATTAAAGGTCAGTACTTAGTGAGTTGTACTTACTAGTACCTAGAAGTCTCGAAGACTTTTATTTCTTTAAAAGTTCACTTTGAGGTCCCTGGACATTACCTGTGTCCTTCTTCTTATCTTGCAGTCACACCCATTAGTGATAAGTGTAGGTAAATTCTAGGTAGGTAAATGTACATAAATGCCTAAAAACACACAGTTATGTAGTACTGCAAGGGAAGTCAATGGAGGTGGGTACAAAACAGAGTCAAAAACTTCCTTACAGTCCTGATAACTAAAAATGAAACTGGATCCCAAACCATCATCATGCAGATGGGCTGGCTTTTGTCACTTGTTTTTAAAAATGTTCCTGAGCATAAAACCCAGCAATCAACAATTTCTTACTTTGGCCTAAGTACTGTGGGTGTTTTTCCAGTCCATTTGTTGACATATAGTTTACATGCTAATAATAGCTAATTATTTGGCAAAAACAACTAACAACCTATTTTCCCTCGATCTCACATAATTCAAGTGGCTTAGAAAAGATGATTCTCACACATCAATCGTTACTTCTTTCTCTATTCAATTACAGAGATTCAAAACTAGACTATTTGATCAAAATCTGAAGGCATTCTCTTATACATTTTCGTCTATAAAATGTTTTAAGAAAGATACATGCCTGCTTTTTTCTACTTTTCCTTAAAAATATCGAAGCAGACACAAACCTATAAACTGAAATGTTGGAAGGATATTTTATCTTTAGCATGTCAAAAATAAACCATTTAGGAGTTATTTGCCATTTGGTCTGGTAAACAGCTTCGGTTCATTCTCTTGTACGTCCACTTTCTTTTTTGGGGGGGCGGGGTGACTGCAAAAATATGTATTTACAATATTTGACTTAACGAATTAATCTCATCTAGACCTTTTTCTTATGCCATAGAAATTTCAAGCCTCCCTTTTCCCCAAATAAGTTATGAAATAGAGCTTTAAATGTACAGCAAGATCTGAAACTAGCAGATAGAGGCTACATAGAAGCAATTCCTGGGGATGCGTGGGTGGCTCAGTCAGTTAAGCATCAGACTTCAGTTTAGGTCATGATCTCACAGTTCATGGGTTTGAGCCCCGCATCAGGCTCCATACTGACAGCGTGGGGCCTGCTTGAGATTTTCTCTCTCTGCCCCTCCCTCACTTGCGCTTTCTCTCTCTCTCAAAAATAAATAAACATACATCAAAAAAAGAAGCAAATGCTGGCCCCCGAACTCAAGACCCCCTTATGACCTGACACCAGTCTTTTGATTCTGCTCTACCAAATGCCCTCAGTGTCCATTCTGTCCTTTTCCTAATGAGGGCTAATGATCTTTTGCAATTCTAGGATGACCAGTTTTCTGAGAAAACTATAATCTTAGGCAAAGACTAATATATAGGTGTGTTTTTATTTGAATATCAAATCTTTCCTCTGTCGTCTGATATTTTCTGCCAGAATTTCCAAACTTTAGTAATTCTTGTCTCATCATCCTGGTTTGTGAAATTTCTTTGATACTACCTACTATTCCTGTACTATCATTTACTCTATGTCGACTCTCCTCATTCTCTCTCTTTTTTTTTTTTTTTTTTTTTGAGAGGGAGAAAGAGCACGTGCATGAGTGCATGTGGGAGAAGGGCAGAAGGAGAGGGAGAGAGAATCATAAGCAGACTCCACGCCTAGCACAGAGCCAGATGCAAAGCTCAAACTCAGGACCGTGAGATCATGAACAGAGCAGAAATCAAGAGTTGGACATTTAACTGACTGAGCCACCCAGGTGCCCCAAATCTCCTAATAATCTTATTCTTTTATTTTTTATTTTTATTTTTTAATGTTTATTTAATTTTGAGAGAGAGCGAGAGGGAGAATGAGAGAGACAGAGAAAAAAAGAGAGAAGTAGAGAGAGGGAGACAGGATCCAAAGTGGTCTCCATGATGATAGCAGACAGTCTAATGTGGGGCTCGAACTCACAAACTGCAAGATCATGACCTGAACTGAATGAAGTCTGAGGCTTAACTGATTGAGCCACCCAGGCTCCCCTTATTTATTTTTATTTTAGAGAGAGACAGCAGGCAAGCAGGGGAGAGGGATGGAGGGAGAGACAGATCGAGTGAGAGAGAGAGAGAGAGAAAGAGAGAGGGAGAGAGAATCTTAAGCAGGCTCCAAAGCTTCATGTTTAGTGCAGAGACCAACTCTGGGCTTGATCCCATGAACCTAGAATCATGACCTGAGCTGAAATCAAGAGCCTGATACTCAACTGACTGAGTCACCCAGGTGCCCCCTAATAATCTTATTCTTAAAGGAAACTTTATATCACATTAAAAGTGGAAAACTAATATTTCTCTATTATAGTGGTCTCTAAATTTTTTGGTTTATATATCCCATAATTAAAATATTTGAGCATGTACATCCAGTCATGTACTGTTTTATTTATGACAATATACCCGTGTAACTATAAAAATATATTGTTAACATTATAAAAAACAGAAAAATACAAAGGGTAAGTTAAGAAAGGCATATAAATAGAAGTTCAAATATTATCTCCTTGTACCAAAATAGATCGTCTTGTATAATTCCTAGAGTATGCATGTCAAACGTTAGTGATCATTTTTCTAATATATATTAAAATAAAAATATAACTATTAAATCTTTTTAAAACGCTATGTACTACCTAAAATCTTCTTGAGTGCCACCAGTAGTATGAATATCACACTTTTCTATTTGCAGAGGGATTCATTAACATAACAAAGAGGAAGCCTTATCATGTTCTTAAAGAACACAGTAGTACTCTTTTCATTTTCAAATCCCTAGCTTCTTGGGTGACTCTTTCCAACTTTCGAATGAGAAGAGGAGAAGAGTGGCCCACATGAAGCTAGACTGTTCATCCTATTCTTGAATCTTCCGAATAGCTCACGCTGACAGCCACAGAGAAATGTGATCACAATTATGTTGGATAGACAAGCGTCTACTTTCAAGAACTGTATAAAGCAAAGATTCCACTTCCCAAAAGTTTATTGTTTCAAGTGCTTCAACAAACCATAAAAACGAAGATAGTGATGGAGCCTACCAAATGAAATCTTTTTCAATTTATAGAATTGATAGAATTGACTTAAGCTTTGGGTTTTTTGTTTGTTTGTTTTTTGCTTTTTTTTAATTTTATTTTTTAATTTTTTTTAATGCTTACTTACTTTAGAGAGAGACACAGGGAGCAGGTGGGAGAGGGACAGGGAGAGAGGGAGACACAGAATCCAAAGCAAGCTCCAGGATCTGAGCTGTCTGACAGCCTGACTGGGCTGGAAATCAGGAACTGTGAGGTCATGAGCTGAGCTGAAGTCTGATGCCCAACAGACTGAGCTACTCAGGTGCCCTGGTTTTTATGTGCTTTTTATGAAAATCTTAGGAGGAAGTACATCAGAAACAACTAAATATTATTGACTACTAATCCAAGAGCCTAGGTTTTGTTTTCAGATGAGAAAACTAAGGGTCAAATTGGTTGTGACGGATCTAAAACCACATGCTAGAGTCAGATTTTAAAAACCAAGTTTGTAATCAAAGCCTCAGGGCTCTACCAGTACATAATGGTGCCACTTTGCTTATTTCCAAATAATGCTACAGACCATTTACAAAGCTTCCTTCCTTGTATTTGATCTAGTTCATTGGTTTATTTCTGAATTTCACATATTGCATGAACAATGTTCTAACTACAACGACAACAAAAAGATGCTATTCAATAAAGAAGTTCCCAATATTAACATAGCAACTGTGTTCATTTTTCTATATCTCTCTGTTGTCTATACCACAGACACAAAATTAACTATACATGTAATAATTAAAGATACAGTTCATATTCATATTTCTTGACTTAACTTTACATCACACGTATCTTCCATATTTCTATAACATGGTCAAAATGGCTATTTTAATGCCTGGATAATCTATAGATTTCATGAATTACGATGTCACTCTATTACTAGGCATTTAGATTTTTGCAATACCATTTTTGTACATGAAGCTTTCTTTTTCTTTTAATTATTTCTTCATTCTAAAAGCTCAGAAAGCAACTCTCTATAACTTTCACTTAATCTATCATTTTCTAAGTGCAGTACCCAAGACACTGCTGGCAGAGAGCCTGCCTAGCTCACCACAACTTTGCCAAATTAGGAACTCTTTCTTTCTTTCTCTCTCCCTTCCTTCCTTCATTCTTTCTCTTTTCCCTTTCCCCATTTCTTTTTCTAATTTAAGAGAATTAAAAGTAAAAGTATTATTTTATTGTATGGCATTTCTCCTTTAGTAAGAAGGATAAACAATATTCTATATATTTACTTACTGATAAGTTTCCATTTTCTGAATTGTGACTATGTTATTTTCCCAATCATCATTTAATGAGATCAAGTCTTACTTACTAAGACCATCTATAATATGTGTGTTATGCTTTATGACTCATAGATGTGTGACATTGTACAAGTTATTCCAGCTACCTATTACTGGGTTCCTAACCTAGAAAATGAGATTTTCATCTTATAAAGTTGTTGGAAGAATTAAATGAATTAATACATACCAAATTCATAGAATACTTTCTGGTACAAAGTAAGTCCTCAATAAACATAGCATATTTTGTCTAAAATATTCAGCATATTATTTCCTTCTAAAAGTATCTCCCCTGTCTCTGTTGACTATTTATTGATTCCTTTATCTTTCTGTACATTTATCAATTCATCAATCATCCAGGTAGCAAAATAATTTTTCTTGTGCTTAATTCTTGGTAGAATTATTCTAATATAGTGGACTACTTTACTTAGAAATATTACTCCAGGATTACAGAATTTTAAGTCAAATAATAAGCTGTCAGGATTGTACAAAGGGACCTCTTGGCTCTACAGGGCTGATCACCCACCCATGAATGTCACTGAGGGCACTGGGAGCTATGGACCAAGTTCAAGATGTGGGCTTTCATGCAAGTATCATCCTATTGGGACCCCACACAGGGCATGGAAAGGATGATTATATGCTATTTCACAAAACGTTTCTTAAACATTCCCTATCAATATGTTATTGAGCTATGAAGGAAAAAAAAAGTGAATTATCTAACTTTAATGCTTCTTGAATTAATTGAATAAATGTTTCTCGAACGGTGTGCTTCATAAACTTCCAGGCGCAAAATGAGAAATACAGAAGTTGTGTAGGTTTAGAGTTTGGGGTTAAGAAAAAAGTTGAATTCAATTTTAGAAATCTGAGATTGAGGGCCAGATAGACATATTGAGTAAGCAGTTGGAAAAATTGGCCTGGAGATCAGGAGAGGAGTTTGGATTAGAACCACAGACAGCAGCAAAGTCACAAGAATGGATGGGATCAAGCAGGGAAGTGTGTAGAGAAAGAAAAGAAGACCTATAATGGAACCCAAGGAAGCGAGACTCATAGAAGAGGTGCCTGCCAAAAACGTCCAGAAGAAGTGGAGATAAAAGGAAAAGCAACAACCAAGTTGCCATAGATTTCAAGAGAGAAAAGAACATTTTAAGAAAGAAAGGACTAACAGCATCAAAGCAATACAGGAGGTCAAAGAACACTGGAATTATAAGTGGCCCTTAGTTTTATGAACATGGAAGAGAATTTGTGGACATGACAAGAACATTTTCATCGGAGTGGTAGAAAAAAATAGAGTAGGGTTGAGGAACACATGACAGTTAAAGGAACAGAGTGGATAGAGACAACTGGTTTTTAGAATTTTTGTTCTGAGGTGTGGTTGTTACACATAGTAGCTGAAGGAGGCATGAGATGCAAGGAAGGTTTTTATCTGATTTCTGTGTGTGTGTGTGTGTGTGTGTGTGTGTGTGTGTGTTAGATGGGAGAGACTTGAGCCTACTGAAATGCTGATGGGATTCAGTTTAGTTGAGACCAAAATGTGTGTGTGTGTGTATTTATAAAGGCCTCTCAATATGTAGCAAACATCTATATCTATATTTATAAAGACATTAACATCTTATGTTTTTGGAAAGCTCAACTGAAACACAGCAAAAAAAAAAAGTTAGATAAAACATACAAAACTCTGATAATCAAAATGGATTTTACAAATTCATGTATTGAAGTATGTGGACACCAATATGTGAAAAAGAAGGGATATGCTATCAAATATGACTGCAATGCAATTGTAAGTCACTAGCTGTGTGATTTTGAAAGATTTGCTTCAACCTAGTCAGACTCAACTCCTTCATCTGTACAGAAAGGATAATATAATTTTTTAGCATATTTTTGTGCTGAACAAATAATAATACTGACCACTTACTACTGTTCATGGACCATGAGCCAGGCCTGTGTATCTCAGTGATTAGTTATCAGAAACACTACAAATATTGTTGGAGAGGTATGATAGAGAAACGGAATTTGAAAGGGTATTGATCCTAGCAGTGGGCCTGAAACTCACTTTTTGAAATAGCCCAAAATACCATCTTGCTTTTTGATCATGACCTTAACCATAGCTGTGGGCGAACTGGGAGGCAGCAAGCAGAGCTAAGTTGAGTCCCAACAAAAATTTTCTGGGCTAACCCTTCCAAGTCATGTGAAGAAACTCATTTTATCTTTTATACTTTGCACAAATTTTTATAATCCTTTTGTCTTTTGCCTTTTATTAGAAGAAAATTGGAATCCATAATATATAATGGCTTATGAGATAGACCTAGATATGATATTCCTTTACACAATTTATTACTTAGAAATATTACTGCTTAGCATCATATAATGACATCTTATGCCTTCAAAGGTCATGGAAGAAAGGTGTGAAGAGTTTAGCAAGCCTTCCACGAACAAGCCAACTAGAGATGCCCATGCTTTCTTCTATGTTTCCTGGGGTTCTGCTTGCCCTGGTAATACAACATAGTTCTACTCTTTAATATCTTCATCCCTGCATCACTTCTGTGTTATCATTACCCTCATTGTCAACTTTAATAGTCACAACCACTGCTGATAGCAATTAAACTTCCATGCTTTTATTCTGTTCTCCTCTCTCCCTTTCCCCTTTCTACCATCTAATTTTATCTCCACCACATCTGTCAATTTTTGAAGGAAATGGTTATATGAAATATCTCTAGAGGCAGTGGTATTCCAAAAATTGTCTAAGAAGGCTGGGATCTTACCACAGTAATAGTAATAATAGCTCTCATTTATTGAGCATTTACCTTGAACTCAGTAGTGTTCCAAGAGCTTTATACATATTAATCCATACCATAACCCTATGAGTCAGGTGCCATGATCATCTCAATTTATTGATGAGGCCACAGAAGTACAGACTGGTTAGTTTGATTAGTTAATTTTCTTTGAGTCATTCAGCTAGTAAGTGGTTGAATAGTGTTAAGCAGTTCTCACGTGCTTAATGGTTTTGCTGTCCCTATGTGTCATTTATTTGAAGTCTGCAATAGTCTTTCTCCTAGCTAAGCAAGTCTCACTATTATCACCTTAACTGTTGCTCTTACTAAGTTGAGTGGGTTTCTTTAAATACACATGCCATGGGTTCAGGAATTCACCACTGAACCTGCCCTTGATGGCATCCAGATCTATATTTTCAGTCAACCTCCTGAAGTTTATCACCATCTGCACCTAGTAGATCATCCTGTATACACTGGATGATTCCAAAGATATTTGTTAATCAATTGATGGCTCTAGGGCTGGTTTTGAAACAATAAAGTTCATCACATGCAAAGAATTTTGTTACAATGTCTCTGGATCAATTTGGTAGTATAGATAATTAACCAATAGAAAGCCATGAAACTTTTTTCAAATCACAGAAAGTGTGGGGCCTTGAAAGAAAAGCTCAGAAGTATTCAGGCAAACAATGTAGTAAAACTGAGTGACAAGATGGTTAAAAACACTAGACTTCTTTTTAAATATTTACTTTTTCTCCATTGAAAATAAAATAGAAAAATGGTGATTTTAGGACATTGGAAATGACAAGGAACAAAAAGCTAAAAATTTTCCTAAAGTCATACAGGTACCTATGTTGTGGGGTTATGTTTGTTGATTAAGCTAAATAATGCATATAAAGTACTTGTCACAATAGTTAACATATTGTAAGGATCAGTAAAATATCAGTATTATCATTGCTTTCATTTGTATTCCTTGATTAGTGGTACTCAAAGTTTCTTTGTTTCAAATTGTTGTCCTTTGCCTATTTTTCTATGAATGGGTTATATTTTGCTTATTTATATATTTCAGAATACGTAAATACAATTACATGATTCAAACATCAAAATTTGTAAAAATGTACCTAGTGAAGGCTCTCTTTCCCACTTCTATCCTGCATTAGGTAAGTGCATTTGTCTTGAATTAGGTTATCACTCTTCTTTATTTCTTTTTTATACTTCCAAAGGCCAGGAGTCTGCACATGCAAGCCAAAAACACACATACATACACATGCGTATATGTATGTGTATGTAATATATACATGGTGTGTGTGTATATAATTTTCCTTTTCTTCTATATGAGTTATATCATACCATATACATTTTTCTATGTCTGTCTAATTCCTGCCCATTGGTCTTCCTTTTCAGAAATTTCCTGGATATTCTTGATTTTCATATGAATTATCCGATCAACTTGTCTAGTTTTGGGGAAAAAAAAGGCTTGGTATTTTTATCAGGATCATGTTAAATTTATAAGTAAACTCAGGAAGGATTAGCATCTTAATGATGTTCAGTCTTCCTATCCAAGAACATGCTATGCTTTTCCATTTGTTCATACAATCTTTTGTGGCCTTCAAAAGTATTTTAAAATTTTCTTCATATAATTCTTACATTCCTTGTTAAGCTCACACCTATGAATATTACTTATTTTTTATTATAATAAAACAGGTAATTTTTTCCATTCTATCTTCTAATTTGTTGTTTATAAATGTGAAAACTATTGACATCTGTATATTAATTTAGTATCCTAATGCTGGAATGATTCTATCATTATAGTAATTTTAGTTGTGTTTTGTTTTTTTTTTTGGTTTTCAAAGTATTTAATCATCTCATTTGCATAATAGTACTTTTACCTCCTCATTTCCAATTTTTATTCTTTTTACTTCTTTCTCATCTATTTTCATTGGCCAGCTTACGTAGTACAATAATAAATATCAATGGTGGACATCCTTTCCTTATTTCTAACAAAAGTAGGAATGCTTCTTTCTGTGTTCCAGAAAGCATGATGATGGGTTTTGGTTTGAGATGGATACATTCTTTTATTGAGTTTTTAAAAAATTTAGCATGAATATTAAATTTTGTAACATGACATTTTAATGTCTGTGGAAAATGGTTATATCATTTTTCTTCTCAATATGATATTATTAGATACACTCATACTGAAGATCCTGGTCATATGGTATTATTCTTTTAATATGCTGCTGGATTCCAAATGCTAATATTTATTTAAGATTTTGTTCTGATATTCTAGGAAAACATTGATCTAGAATAGTGATCGTCCTATGTTATTATACATAGGGAACTTTAAAAAAAAATAACCAAAACCAAAACAACAACAAAGCAATGCTAACCCACCTCCAGTATGCACCAACCAATCACATCAGACCCTATGAAGGTGCAGCCCGGGCTTCTGGGGAAGCTAGTGCAAGGCCAGGTCTGAAAACATTGGTATATCAGTTGCTTTTGATATATATTCAAATGTTGTTGCTCTTTAAAAACCAGTGTTATGCACACTTCTCAAAAATCATTTTTTCTATGATCTGAAATAATTTAAACAGCATTGGAATCATCTGCTTTTTAGATATTTGGTGGTAATTCTCCTGCGAAACCATCAGAGCTGGCTGGTTGGTTTTTTTCAGAGGGAGGATGGGGTGAAGAGGGAGGCATGGAGAACTGAAAATGTTTTCTATTTCTTCTATGGAAAAATATCTGTTCATACTTCATATTTCTTTTAGAGTCAATTTAAGTATGTTATTGCACCTAAAATTTTCAATTTATTTGTAAAATATTGAGTAAAGTAGTCGAGTAGTCCCCTCTGATATTTTATCTTCCTCAATTTTGTGGTTATTCTACTTTCTTATTTTGTGAACTTTATTTTAGCTTCTATTACCTTTAGTAATTTAGCAAAGAGCTTAACTATACCTTTTTTGTTTATTGTCTATTTTTATAACTCATTGATTTCTCAGAAAGCATGGTGATGGGCTATATACAACAGCGGTTCTCAACCAGAGGTGATTTTGTATTCCAAGGGATATTTAGTAATGTCCAGGACATTTTTGGTTGTTATAACCAAAGGGGGCGGGGTGCTACTGGCATCTAGCAGGATTAATCTAAGGCTATTGTTTAGGAAACATCCTAAAACACACAAGAGTGCCCACCCAAAGAATTATCCAGCCCAAAATGTTTAGAGTGATGAGATAGAGAATGAGATGAGTAATGGTTGTTTTAGTCATTACCTTTATAGCTATATCTTTATATAAAATCTGATCCTCTGATTTTCGGGGCCGTATCAAATAGTTTCCTACCATAAGCAATGAAAAAAAATCCTGTTTTTTCTTTCTTGGCATCCCATCCTGTTCCTCTCCTCCTTGATTTTTGTCAATAGTATTATATTTCTTAAAATTTTCCTTTGTAATTAGAAGTTATACTTCTGTAAGTTGATTTATCAGTGGTAGATAATACTAATTCACAGCTAATATAGTTGAACAATAATCATATGTTTTATTTTCCATTTGCTTTCCCCTCCTAATTTTAGTGTGTGTGTGTGTGTGTGTGTGTGTGTGTGTGTGTATTATGCTGTTTTATTATAATAAGATACTTGCCACTCAAACATGGTCCAGGGACCAGCAGCATCAGCATCAGCATTAGCATCTGCTGGGAGCTGGTTAGAAAGAAAGAATCCCAGGCCTCACCTAGACCTAATTTTTTCAGAATTCCTAGCTGATCTTTGCATACCTGAAATTTGAGAATCACTAACCGATAAAATTTGCTTTCTGTTACCCTACTTGCCATGTTATTTTTAGTCTTAGTTTATTAAATACATGGAATGTTCGCTGCCAGTCCTTTTGCTCTGTTTCTCCAAGTTATCGTTTGTTTTCTTAAAGTTCACATTCCAGTAATTTCTGGTCAGAAAGCTCATTGTAAGAAGACACCGTGACTCCTTAAATGTGTTCAAAACAGTTGGTTTATAGTCTTTATACTAGAGGGAAAATGTGACTAGCTATAAAATAGTTCATTCATATTTTCTTTCCTTAAGTACCATATAGATTTTAATTGTATTGTCTTTGGGGATTGAAGGCTGCTATAGAGATATCTGAGGCTAGCCTAATTTTTAATCCCTTAAAAATTACTTTCTAAATAATCATTTTTGCCTGGCTGCTCAAGCCCTATAACTTTGCCATAATGTTCATGGTATTAACTAAAATGGGTCAATTTTCCTGGCACTGTTACCCAGTCAGTAGGTAAATTCATTCTTTCCTTTCAGGAGAATTTTCTCAAATTGCATCTCTATCTAAATAGTTGTTTCATTTCATTAGTACAGTGTTTTCTTCCATAAAGAGTCCAAATAAACATATGGTGGGTCTCCTTACCATGTCGTCTATTTTTATCATTTTCTTCCTGATCCTTTTTACCTCTTTCTTTATATCTATTTCATTTCATTCACTTGTCTCATTCCTACCTTCTGTGTCTTTCCCATGGCCTCCACAGTGTCTCTTGGCTTTATGGTACTATCTCTCCCTTTATCTTCCTCTCTGCATTGTCCTTCATTCAAATCCCATACCTTTACTCCTCTTCCTATTAATGATTATGACTTGAGGAAAAATAATACTCTCTTAATTCTAAATTAAGTATAATTTTGAATCTCAGTATATTCTCTTACGCTAGTTACTTAAATTAAAAAAATAATAAATCCTAACAATTTAGATTCCTGAATAAATAGAAGAAAATAACTTAAATGAGAAGTGAGTAGATTATAAAGAGAGAATTCTGTGAAACACAAATAATATGTGTTAGATAAAATTTAACACAACATAATGGACTGCTGCCAAAATAATAACTACAATATTCGTAAACTAATACCAATTAGTAGCAGCGTCATTTCATTGGCCACCATTTATTGAGCTCTATCTTGCTCAACATTGTGCAGAATTCATATAGCATTTCATTTAATTCCCTACAAACACCCAGCAGCCAGGTACTTTTATTAGCTCAGTTCTATAAATAAAGAGGGTGGAGCTTAGGGAGGCTAAGAACGGTGCCTTCAGTTAGCCTGACATGAAGGTGGAGGAGAAGGATCAAACCCAGGTCTGCCTGATTCTAAAGCCTTTTCACCTAACCACTTGCTCATTAGAGGGAATTGTTCAGAGAAGTGGGTATCTCAGGAAAAAGCCTGCCCAGAAAAACTGGCTTCAATGTGCAAACAGATCGGGAGCCCATAACTGGATTTTCCAGCTGTTCCCAGAAGCTTAGCACAGGCATACAGTTATCATCAGTCACACAGCTGGCACTGGAAATCTTCTTCTCTCCTCCTTCCCCAGGGTAGTGGACTCCTTATAAAAAGCATGGCCACAATGGCCACTGAGTGCGCTGTTATAAGGGCATATAAGATGGAGAAATCCAGTCACAAGATTAGGAAACAGCAGAAGGAGGTGGGCAAGTTAGAGGAGCCATCAGTCATTCATTCAACATTCATGAAATATTTATTAAGAACCCACCCTGTGCAGACACTCTTAAAGACCTTGAAATTCAGCAGCAAACAAAACAAAGATCCCTGTGTACTCATGGAGCTTGTATTCAAGTAGGGGGAGACAGACAAAAAGCAGCAAAGGGCAGATTAGGTACTGCTTAGAATGTAATAAATGCTATGGAGAAGGAACAAGACTAGAGGAGGTGGGAGAGTGGGGGTGAGGGGCAGGTAGCAAGTGTTAACAGAGGTCCCACCAAAGCAGCTTCCACCGTGGAAAACTCATTCAAATGCCTAGAGTTTCAGAAGTGGTAGAAACACTTGCTCTGTTCTCATCTATTTCCCTATGACGACTGCTGAGTCCTTAGCGGCATCAATGTTACCACGATGACTGTCATCAAGATACTGCTGCTGTTGTTGTTGTTGTTGTTGTTATTATTATTATTATTATTATTATTATTATTGACTGTCATTTTCTAAGCAATTATGATGTGTCAGACACTATGACCCAAACCAGTTTGCAAATATGATTTCATTTCGCCCTCTGTTCACATTTCTTTTTGTCTTTAATTGGCACTTGTGGATAATCTTGTCTGGCCCATGACACCGGCCATAGTAGGTCTTACAATCTTTTCTTTCAGATTCCCCATGGGGCCGTGCTCAACTCTAGGCCCTCAAGCGCAGCATGCAGAGAGCATACACACTCAGAACATATTTGCTGACGACTGAAAAACAAATACACATTCATAGAAAAACAGGACCAAAAATATGGTTGGGGAAATCAAAAGGCAGGGGCCTGTGTGCACAGGACCAGGAAGGCTGTGGGAGGAAGGGCAGCTAGTGCTCAGCAAGAAAACAAAGGCAGAAGCATCACTGACCACCAGCTCTTTGCACTCCCACTTTCCTCCTGTTGCCATGTTCTTTTCTTTTCCTTCTTTTCCCCTCCCACCCCCTTAGACATTTCACTTGCCAAGGATGCTGCCTGAACTGCTCCCGAGCAGTCTGTGCTCTCTCATAATTGATAAATGGAGGTGTTTTCCAATAACCTTTTAAATCACAGAATGTAAATGGTTACAGTCGGGATGGGGAAGAGGAATCTGCTAGGTTCTAGAAGCCAGGAGTACCTTGGAAATAAAGAATAACCCTTGCAAAATGACAAAGATAATTTCCTTTAGCATAATTGCCTGGCTAGGTATTAGCCATGAAATTACAGAAAGAAAAAAAAAAATAACCAAACACCAACAACAGATACTCCTACTTTAAGAGAACAAAAAGGCATGATGTATTCCAAAACAGTTTGTGATCATTAAATTACATAACCTGTTATGTTTTATCCCTAAATGGCTTATTTTTTCATTGTGTTTCATCCTATTTGCTGCCTCGAGTTTTCTCAGAAGTAGGTGGAGTATGAATCTTAAATTATTTTTTTTATTACGTAAGAGAAAAAATAGCATGCCAAAGCCAAAGAGGTCAAAATATAAAATTGCTTGGGCATTTATCGCTCTGAGATATAAAGAGTTAACACTAACTTTTAAACATATACGACTTCTATGATTGTCGAATCATTATTTTTGATTCAGCACTTAACATTCACAAGAGGCGCTTCTTTAATTTTGTGGGAAGCTTTGCCGAGTACTAAATATTTCTAAGATTGTTTACAGCCAAGAATTGTGGATTTTTGTATACAGCATGCTATTGTGATGATTTAACCTAAAGAAAGCCAAATTAAAACTGATTTACTAAATAGGTTAAGGATAGCATACTTCCTCACGATTTCAACCCTATTTCATGCTTAGACAGGCAGATCTTAATTATACACAAAAGAATACAAATGTTATTAGCATGATAATAATTATTTAGAAGATGTCCTCTTTCTAAAAAAATTAAACCAGGATTGTCATTCATGCAGCTACATTTTTCAACAGGATGACAGCTTTGCTAGTCATAGATATGTTCAAAGTACATATACAATATTCAAAGCTGTACAGCAGACATGTTATCTGCATGAGCTCGGATATGCAGTGCCAGCGACGCACTGCACACTAATCATTATGTCCTACCCACAGTACTACATGCAAATACAATCCTTTGTGACATTTTGTCAAATATTTTGAGGATTCTATACTCCTTATCACACCTCCATCCCCGTGTCCTCATCAACAATCGTGCACCCAGGAATCAGCTCCATGGATGGCACAGACTCTAGCCAGTCACAAGCATAACGCCGTGCCAAATTAATGAAAAGAAAATTAAAGATTTACATATTGGTGGCTAACAGGCAGAGCGCAGGCAAGGCAAACTCAAGTTTACATTTACCGCCTTGCTGAGCCGTGTGCGGCACAGCCAGCCCTGGGAAAAGCAACTTCGCCCTGTATTTGTGTAGCAAGAGATGTAAACACTACATATAGTATCCAGCATGTGACATAATGGATAAATCAATTCAAAGGTCCTGCATTTGGAAAACCTACACCCTGGGTCAATACCTATTGTCAATGAGCCCATATACGATCAGATTGAGAAAATGTAGAAATGTTTCAGGACCAAAGAGTTGGCTACAGTACAAGCAGTGCATTTTTGAACATTGATTTGCCAGAAGTGTATCTGTTGTCTGTTGCTCCAGGCTGGCATTTTTAATTATTTCTGGGACAAATGGATCAGGGATACACAGAAAATCTGTAGGGCTTCTTGTCAAATTAATAAAATAATAATGAAAGTAGTCATCTCAGACTGCAAACTGTCAAAAATCCTTGAGAGATCTATAGTAATCTACATGGTTAAACAAACTAAAATGGTCCTGCATGCTATTTTAAATCCTAAGTGCAGTGACATAAAATAGATTGTATAGTGTCCATTGTATACAATGACACCTACTGTGACAAGACCCGACTATGTTTAATGACCTTTTTAAATCTTATACCTAGAGTCCATAAAAGCATTGTAATTCAGTTGTAAAACACACTTTAATAATCAAAATGCAGCTGTTAAAATAGCATTGCTCATAATTCTAACTTGAGGCAATTTTTTTGTTTTTAATGCAGAAGAGCAGACCACAGTTTAAAATTCCTATGAGGTCACTATTGGCCATTACAGTGTTTTTTTGCAACTTAATAATAGATGTTTTAAAGTTTAAGTGCAGCCTCAGGCACTCATAAGCATTTATTACAAATCGCTGGTTGCCTCCCTTATGCAGAGAGGAATAACATTTACATACAGTAGCACGGATTAATAAGATAAAAAATTTGAAAAAGCCGTCAGTCAGGGAGCGAAACTGGTGCTAATAAAGCCCACTATATTCTTCGGAAATATCAAGCCGTCTGTTCCAATATTTTGCCATTCCCCATGAGGTATACAAATCCAAATCAGATAAGTCTCAAGCAATGCCAAAGACACGCTGTTCTGCTCTCCAGTGGCACCCGGCTGAATCTTTTATTTATCTTCAGAGCAATTGTACATTCTAGTATACTAAAGACTGAAATAAACTGAACATCACTCATCAGAAAGTTTCATAAAACGGGGCCCTCTTCTTCCTTGTTTGCTAAACCATGATTAGTGAGAAAAATGCACTGCAAAGTATGTATCATGGTAAGGCAATGTAATAGTAGGCATGGGACCTCTGTAAGCAAGGGCTAGTTAAATAGAACCACATCTTGCTGGAGTTTAAAATGATGCTCACGTGAAATCAGACCTAGAAGAGAGAAAATTGCTTTAGGAAAGGGAGTCCACACGCCTTGCTGTCCTCCGTTTTGGAGTGGCTCAGACCCAAAGGTACAGGGAAAAGCGAAAGCAAAAGAGCACACGTAATTTCACACGATGATTAAACTGCAAAGATCCTTGTTCTAACAAATCACTGTGTCACTCTCCCAAACTGCAGCATAACAAAACTGCACATAAAATCATCTCTGCCCCTCGGAACACTGCTAATTAAAAAGTACAACCGTTAGTGTTCTGATTGGGGATGAGGCTGCCCGTTATTTCCAGCCCAAGTGAACATTGATAAAAGAAATTTATTTATTTATACGTAATTATTATTGTTACCCTACTGAACAGTGCTGGGGATTTAGAGAAATGAGACGCCACGGTTCTAATTTTTCTTCAAGAAGTCTGCCATATTAACTCCATTGAATAATTACTGAAAAGTAATACACTCGTGTAATATTACCTTATGCAAAATTGCATTAATCAAAAAGTGAGCCTGCTGCAATCAAGTAATTTGGGGGTGGGGAAGGAATACATGCATAGCTTATTTTCCTCCGGACTTATTTTCCTTACAGCAGAGTATTAACTAATAGTTTTGTAGCAATGATCCCATGAAAAAAGGGAAGTAAATCAAAGGTGGGGTTGGCGGGGGTGGGGGGGGGGGATACGGCCCTGTTGTTACACAGGGAGGGCCACATAAATGCAAAGGAATGACCAGTTACTATCCTGACAGCCTTCCTCATTGCTCTGACTCTGTACACAATAAAATAAATCCTGCTTGACCTCTCCAAGGAGCCAGACCATTGTTCCCCACACGAAGAAGTAAACGTAGACGCTTAATTACACCCAGGCAGCTTTACAGAACATGGGGCTTATGATGCAAAATGATCAGTTTCCTGTTGTGATGGGTTTTCTTCGGAAATTAAGGAAAAGAAAAAAAGACGTATACGTGGGGCAGATCATTCCAGGTGTGCATGAAACGTGGCAAATTAGTAAGGGGTCTTGTGCATACATAATGTCTCATAACTACCAGAGTCCTAAAGCACTAATGCAAGTGCAATCATTTTTATAGCCTTTTGTCTTGTAAGTTTTGCTGAGAAGAGTGGAAGGTGCCTCTCAGATTAGAATCTAGCCCTGTGCCATCACAAGGGACAAAACAGCACTCATTAGAGATGTGCATTTCATTTCTTTATTTTTAAACGGCTGGGTGGCAGGGTGGCCGGCTTGGAGGCTGGTTGTTTTGCTGTTGTTATTTGGGTTGTTGTTTTTGTATTTTTCTTAGTGGCCGTGGCTGTGAAGTGTGGTTTCTTCCACCAGCCTCTCCCAGGCTAGCTGTGAATAGTGCCCATTTTGAGATTAGGAGATTAGGTTATTCATCACTTGAGATGCTCCCCGCTGTGCCGCTACTATCAGAGCGCAGCCAAATCAAAACATCTCTGGAAGGCATTTCAGAATAATTGAATGCATCATAATTTCCCTATTAATACATATCTCATATTACAGATTATGCATGAAATGTTCACATTATCTGTTACTTTTTGTTAACGTCTTGCTCCTTGCCAGTAAATTTAATACACAGAGTGAATCAGCATGCTATGATGAAGGGATAGGTTACTGATAGCCATTTTTTTTTCAGGATTCAGTAGAAAATTAAAGTAAATCGATCATTTTATAGCCCCACTGGAATGGCTACAAGGGCATGTTGCTAAGCAAATGGTAATTTAAATGTACTGTGTAATTTTTCTATGCAATTTACTGAAGGCAGATTTTATTTCTCAGTTAATATCAGATGCTCTTTATCTGTTAGTGCATGATGTATCCGTGATAGAGAAATTATTAATCTATGTTTTAATCAAATGCTGCAGCTCGATAAACAGTCATGTAGGCACGATAGGAGTTAAAACCTGGAAGAATATGACTATTATTACTACATAAAATAACCACAGATGATTAAGTCAACATTCACCTATATAAAGAAAACGCACTACATTCTAACAAAAAGTAATCGAAGTTAATCTTAATAAATTTAATAAAAATGTCCACATTCCACAACAAAAAGTATTTTCAAGTTGATTGTACATCGGGCCACAAAAGATGCCCTTTGTTAATATTTTTAAGATTTTGGAAATATTTTAAATGTAATAGGGAAGCATGGAACTAAGCACTGTAAATACAATTAACATTTTAAGATAATATGTATTATCCATGCATATTCAAATAGCAAACAATTGCTTTTCCTTTTTCTTAAAAGAAAACCACTTAACCTACATGTCAAGGAAGTTTCAATTTTATAATAAGTCAGAAGTTCCACATTTGAAGACAAATAAGAATATATTAATAAAATCTCTGATAACACCCATCATTTTTATGAAATTAAAAAGGAAAAAGAAGGAGGGCCCCATTTACCCTTCAGGTTGCCAAAGTAAAGGCAAGATCCTCCTGCTGCTGGTGTACAAAATGTATTATTGTCATTAATGAAAAAGTTAATGGGCCATTTTCTTATATATCAATTTACATTTTACAATTTGAGTATACAAATGATATGTACAGCAGAGAGCTGATTATTTTTGCTTAAGGAAATAGTTTTAATGTGTTTTTATGGACATCAAATGTTGTGAATAATGATGCATCCACAGAATGCAAATAGGATGACAGCTCTTGGGCTGTGATCAACAGTCCTTGGATAAAAGGTCTTCTGGGACAACCGTGTTCTGTGGAGGGTCTAAACAGTAAAAAATGGGAAACAAGGAGGACACCAGGATATTCGAAAGGAAGATCAGCAGATGGGATTTGAAGTATGTCACTCACATAGAGACCTCAGATAATATTCTCATTATTAAGAGAAAAATGTATATAAAAGAGAATGTGTCCATGTAGCAGTGAACTGCAGACAGAAAGATATTGCTGATTCTAGGTAATAAAATCAATTTCTGAAATTAGTTATGGCTCACCATATAAGAAGTGAATTTTAATAACACATTTATACTACAGCCTCAAATACCTTTGGTTTACTCACTTCATTGTGTGGGGATCATTTTTCCTTACCACTCAAAGGCAGCCAGTGCTGCAGCCCAAATAGAAATATCTCCAGGAGTACTACACAACAGACTTCTTTGGAAGAGATATGAAGAATAATTTCTTGAACTGACACAAACCAAGTCCTCTCCTTTTCTAAGACGTATAGAATAATGTCAGATCTGCTATGAGACCACAAGTACAGTCCCTGAAGAGCAGACATTTCTTTTATTGATCAATTGAATTTGTAGGCACGTGCCATCTGCCGCTTAGCCCTATGTTCCATCCCAATACACCTGCACCTGTGAAGATCGTGGTGCCTGGTTGAAGCCGCACCCACTATCCTAGAACTGGCCTCATCAATTTCTACCTGGGACTGGAGGGTTGCAACATAGGCCTGCAGACATATAGACAGACAGACAGACAGACAGACACACACACACACACACACACACACACACACACACTCAGGCTATGCCAACAGAGTGCCAAATATCTGGATGGAAGTGAACATTTCAGTCAGTTATTCATTTCCTCTTTCCATCTGCATATTTGGGAAAAGGGGACTAACTATTCTCTCATTGATGAGTATTTTCATAAAAAAAAAAAAAAACTTTTAGGGGCACCTGGGTGGCCTAGTTAGTTGAGCATCCAACTCTTGATTTTGGCTCAGGTCATGATCTCATCATTTATGGGATCAAGCCCCATGTCAGACTCCGTGATGACAGCATGAGATTCTCTCCCTTTCTCTCTGCCCCTCCCCTGCTCGTGCATGCTCTCTCTTTCTGTGTCTCTCTCCCTCTCTCAAAATAAACTTAAAAAATAGAGAACTTTTAGGCAAGAAAAAAATAGAAGCGATGCTGAGTTACTTACTTAAAAAAATAAACTCTGGGTGATATCTCTCTAGGTAGCTAAAATGAGTTCATTTAAAAGAAATGCTTATAAGACCACGTAAATGCAAAACAAAATGTTTTACAAACACTGTTAATCTGTTTCTTATGAATTTGAAAGAGAAAGGGGCCACAAACAGAAGACAGCAGGACCTTTAAGTAGCATCCATGATATGGTGCGTCCGGAAAAATTAAATTAAGTAGGAACAAAAATCCTATATGAGTTACATTTTATTAAAACATGGGGATTTCCCAAACCAACAACAATGCAGAAAGACTGGAAAAGTATATTATGGCTTCGGTATATAATAAGAGACAGCTGAATGTAAAGAAATACTTACCCGTACGTGAATATAAATAAGAAACATAATGGAGATGGGCAAATTGCTCTTCAGGATGAAATACAGTGATGGAAATGAAAATGCATTGCTCTTGGAACCTGGGGTTATCAAATCTTTAGTCTTCTTTTCTCTCTCTCTCTATTTTTTTTTTATCTTGCAAGAATTGACAAATTGGCAAAGCTTTTGATCCAAGTTACTTTCTTATACATTTCTTTTACCACTTCCTACTCTGCCACCCAAAAGATTACCTTCAAGTATTGCCTTTTAGCCAATGGTAAGCAAAATGCCCCGGGCTGCTCTCATAAACCCTGCCCAGAAAGGTGCGCAAGGAAAACAACCACAACCACCACAAAAATGAATCCCAAATACTTCCTTCCCTCAAACAAATACAGTTGTAAGTTGCAGGAAATTGGGGGACCCATATGCCCGTATTGAAGCCTGGATAACTGGAATTATTTGAAATCTGAAACACTGAGCACAAAAATAATTAAATTTGGAAAGGCTCCTAGAAAATGATTTAAGCTCCCAACATTACTTCAAAGACAGCGTCCTTCCCACCCACCTCTATCCAAAACAAAGTTACTTCTTTAACTTCTTCCTCTGGTCTGGAAATCAACATGCCTACATCCTCTTATATTTGAATTTATTTTCTCTGCCAAAATCCAGCATCGGTGCCTTTAGGCACACATAGGAAATGAAGTGGGTTGGATATGCTATCTTTAGCTAGCCTTCTATGCATGACTAAATGCTGAAGAGAGTTAACTGACCTCATATGTATATGAACTAATTGTATAATAAAACCGTTTTCCCATTAAAAACTACATATACAATTTTTTTTTATTTTTAAATATATATCCTTACATATACACATATATAGTTTTTAATACTGACATGTAAGCAGAGGGTTTTGGAAATATATGTATTTCATGGCAACAGGTAATTTGGTTAATTTTATTTTATGAGATAGCTTAAACTATATTATTTTTCGGTATAACTGGGTCTACTATTTTTACTATAATTTGGAAGTTATCAAGTTTATTTCCTCCACCTGCTTATCCAAGAAATCAAAAGTGTCAACGGACCCTGAGTATTTTGTCGAAATCAGAAAGAAAGCATACATAATTTAAGTTTCAACAAAAGTTGTGTTTCACTCCCTCCAGTGTAGATCTAAAAATCTCACTCTGACTTTCTCTTTAAAGAAAGTAGAAATGGTCGTCTCCAGTTGAATCAAGTATCACTTGAAAAAAATCCAACACTCAGAAGATTTTAACTCAGAAAGCAAGAAAATGATGAGATAACTCGTCCCAGTCACCTAAAGGAATTACCATTTTACGAAAGTATCCAATGCCCTTTTCCCTCATAAACAATCTTATAAAATTAATGAATCAAAAAAAATTTTAAAGCTACCTTTTATCCCAACTCCTACAAAATAATCTATATTATTTATTCCACGTCTTTCCATTCCTAAACATACATACGTTTTATATACTGTAGATAACATGTACATTATACTTTTCCACTTAACACTATGGATTAGGCATTCTTCCTGCTTGGCTTAACTGAATGGTCTTTAAAGAGGCTGTCTTTTAAATAAAGGAATAATTTTTCAATTAGAAGCAGTACTGTCGGGGCGCCTGGGTGGCTCAGTTGGTTAAGCGCCCGACTTCGGCTTAGGTCACGATCTCGCGGTTTGTGAGTTCGAGCCCCGTGTCAGGTT
The DNA here is from genome assembly GCA_030068075.1 of Paguma larvata. NCBI lineage: Eukaryota > Metazoa > Chordata > Mammalia > Carnivora > Viverridae > Paguma > Paguma larvata. The sequence goes on from CM057836.1 coordinate 61,423,694, forward strand.
CTGTGCTGACAGCTCAGAGCCTGGAGCCTGCTTCAGATTCTGTGTCTCCCTCTCTCTCTGCCCCTCCCCTGCTCACGCTCTGTCTCTACGTCTCTCAAAAATAAATAAACATTAAAAAATTAAAAAAAAAAAAAAGAAGCAGTACTGTCATTTTATTTTTTAAAGAGGAAACTTTTGCCCCCTTATAGAAAATATGAAGTCGAGGCCCAAAGAATCATTTTTGAAAGCTTAATATCCCTTGCATTGATGTCAGTACCCACGATCGAACAGGCTTCCTGCTTAACAATGAATTGAGGGTGCTGGTTTGGAAGCCCAAACTTCCATTCCATTCATACTGTCAAACTGTAGGAGAACTTAACCAATCAAGATCACTGAGAGTATAGAGGTTGTAGTAATGCCTGTCCACATCTAAGGGACGGAGCTCCCAGGACAAAAGGCTTCTCCAACAAAAGAACCATTTGCAAATTCTACACTCTTCTTGTGGAGCTACTCTCCAGGACACGGAAGCAGTACAGCAGCCAGGACCATTTGTGGGTACATTCTGTAGCCAAATGAAAAATACATAGAAAACATCTCACAAAAATGGACCAAATCAATAAAGCAAATAAACGCTTCTCTTCAGAACTCAGCAGGTACAGCCTTATTTTCCTACCATTCTAAAGTAAATCAGCAATCTATCTTGAAAAATAAAAAGAATATTTCACCACAAATTGACTGCATTTAATAAAATGCAAGCTCTCCTGCCCAGACAGAGAAAATTTGAAATCAATAGTCAAATTCCCTATCTTCTTTTAAGGGAGAGAAACTGACATATAACTTTATTGTTGCTCCATGAATTATCCCATGGTTTTTCACATTGTGGCAAGAAAGCCAGTTCTTCACTTTTTAGGTAAAGAAGAAAAACAAAGCCCAGGAAATAAATCAACAAATGACTGTCTCCTTTGGCAAACGGACGGATTACAGAAAAAAATAATTTCCGTGTTAAGAATATATTCAGGACACCAATACTTGAAATGTATTGTTAGGAAAGAATATCATTTTTTAAATTGAAAGAGTTTCCTTTCAAATGGAATTTTTAGCACTTTCTCAAAACAATAATAACAACAACTTTCAGTGTTGAATTAAAGAGGAAAAAAAAAAAGTTTAACATGATGCTTCAACTACCATGGTGGAGTACTTTCAAACTGGCACCAAGACGGATGCTTGGGCAAACACGAACTGTGGGCAATACTTTATGATTCCAACCACCATGATAATACCTCTACTGAGTAAGCTTGGGAAGAAGAATGCTCCTGAAGGGCCAGAGTTTCCTGGCCTTCTCTGTAGATGGGAATTTGCACTTGGAGAAAGGTCCCAGGGCAAAATCTGTGGCACTTCGGTGCCCCCTTGTGTCGAATTTGGCACCAGCATGAACTACACCAGGTCTGTGTAGAAAGTGGAGCAGGAATTCCTTAAATGTAGTAAGAGTGCAGGGTGGGGTGGGGAGGAATTGTAATTTCCTACCTCTGTGTCTGTGGAAAAGTCAGTTGCTGGTACAATGAGAGATTTCCACACTGCTGCTTTCTCAGAATGCTTCAGATGCCCTCCACCTGAACCCCTTGGCTGAATTTCATCTGAAGATAAACCAGAAAGAACAGTCTTGCATCCCTGACTGCGGGACCCCCATAAACAAGGAAAATCATTTTAGATTGAAAAATGTTATGTCCTTATTACCAAGATATGGAAAAATTGGAGATAGTATTTAAAGTCTTTTTGATAAAGTCTTACTTGGCCTCAAATCTCTCCCAAATTTTGAGACTTGCCAGATTATTTTAAACACTTTCATGACAGTAACTATTTCATTCCCTCATCATTATTCTTTTTTCTACATGCAAAGTGACTTTGTAGAAAATTGGGTCACCAATGGATGCGAGAATGTAACTACATTCTCACTCACCTACGTACATCTTGAAGCATTAAAAACCAATTCTACATGTAATAAAGCTTGGAAATTTTTCAAATTCAATGTTGGGTTGAGGGCAAAGGACAATTTGCCCCATAAATACAAATTTGCTTCTGATGTTTATCTCTGTAGATGGTTTGCCTGCAGATCCAGAATTGGATTGCAGTTCTGTCTGCAAGAATTACCTGGGAACCATCTCCTCCTTCTCAACACATTTATTCACACAGCTCCAAAGACATTCCAACGTGGAGGTTATATGCTTTCTTTGACAGAAACGACTGTTGGAGGTTTCAAACTTCATATTGTATCAAAGGATGGGAGGATAAGAGATCCAGTGATAAATCAGAGAAACAAAAGGCAGGGAAAGTAAAGCAGTGAGAAGAGAAGCACATGAATGAAAAAGGGAAAGAGAAGAAAGTGAATCCGGCCACAGATCTCAGTGAGAACGCCTTTTTTGTCTCAAGTGAATAAAGTACAATTGTGACTCCCTTTTTGCTCTTTTTCTGGAAATCATTAGAAATACATGTGGGAATTACGAGACTGCACTTATGGCTGTCTTTACACTTTCGGTAACACAGTGGGTCTCATGGACGATGGACATTTGTCTGTTCACCTTCAAAGGTAGGTAAACCCCAGGCTGTCCTACCACCACTGCTGTTCAGGGAATCCCTCCTGTGAACTCCCCTGTGCACCTGCATCAGGATGAAGAGGAAAACCCTTTGGGAACTCTTCAGGACAGTAAACTACTGTTGAATAGCACTTCCATTGAACATTTTCATTTTTAAAAAAAGGCTATGGATTGAGGAAAAAGCAATGATCTATTGTCTCCAAACTCAATCACAGCCTCTTTTACAACTTGCAACAAACAAAACTGCATGATTTCCATCTTCATTTGCTACCAATAGTGCATTTATTTGGCATGCTTTTCCTTTGGTCAGAATGGTTCATACTTTGTCTGCACTAATGACATTAATTTAAAAAGACTCACTTTAGGAAGGGTTGTGAGCCTCTGGGGTAATAGTTAACTGCCACAAATAGGGATTGAATCTATCCCCTTGACCTCCATCATGGTACTTTCAACCCAGGATTTGCCACCTTGTCTTGACACAGTGCTGTGTGTAGACTACTTGCACATAAGGTCAAAAGTAATGTGTTCTACCATTAGTAAAGTACAAAGCTTGTGAGTGATTTTCCTCACTACATACATACATGAGAGTAGCTCCAAAGTTATCCATGAAGTAGAAACACTGTAAATTGCATTCCAGGTTTTTGTTTGGGGAAATGAAAAAGTGGGGAGTTATAGTTGATGCTTTTGCTTATCTGGAGCCCAGGATTCAGTGACTGAGCCCTTGACCAGAAGACACACTTAGAGATAACAGCCAGACAGAATATTCACCAGAAGGTTAAACTATCTTTTCCTAACAAAAGAGATCATTAGCATGGAGTTGGTCTGGGAAAGGGGGAGTATCTTCACTGACCTACAGCCCAGATGGAGAAGACAAGAAACACTCCAAGTGTCAAGGTTTACATATTCTAAGTTGGAGAACATGACAGTGGTATCCCCTCATTCTGCCTACAAACACCTTCCCCCAGATAGTCTGTCTCATAACCTTTTCTCTTACTTCATTGAGGTCGCTGCTCAAAAGCTGCCTTGCCAGAGAGGCTTCCTGATTACGCTACCTAAAAAGTCCCAACTCAGACACTCTTGATCCCTATGCTGTGCTTTATTTTTCTCCATTTCACATACTGCCCCAAGACATTATACCACACCTACTTACTGGCTATTTCCCACAGTGGAACAAAACCTCCATAATAGTTTTGCCCACTGTTGAATCTCCAGTGCACAAGCATCCACACAGTAAGTGCTCGGTAAATATTTGTGGAATGGCCAATTGACTGAACTTTAAGTACATCCAAGTACATATTCTCCATATGTAAACATACCTTTAAAAAATCTGGAGAATTTGTACTACAAACAACTATGTTACACTTCTCCAATTCAGGAATGATAGACCTGAAAATACCCACATCAGGAAATGCTCAAAGCCTCATGGTTAACGTAACACATCTTGATTTATGGCACCCAAACTTCATCATGTGTCTGAATCACCTACAGAACTTGTTCAAAACCAGCTAGGCCCCAACCCCAAACTGAGTAAGTGGATGCCTCAAAATCTGAATTTCTAGTAAGTTTCCTGATGCTGTTGCTGCTGGTGGTTTGGGGATGGCATTTGAGTATCAGTTTTTCTCTAAAACTGACATCATGGCAGCAGGGGATGGTTGTTAAGTGCTTGAAGGAATTAAAACACATAGACATCATGGAATACAATATAAATTTTCCCTGCATTTTTTTAATAAAAAAAGAACTGTTGGGAAATGCTTGCTTGCTGTGGGTTGAGTAGGCATGGATTAAGAGTCTAATTCACCTATGTCATTAAGAATACTTGAGTACAAACGGTTGAAGACAACTAATATAAGTCACGTAGGAGTCAAGGTATCAAGAGAGAAGTTTCATGAGTGCTATAAGTTTTTTGAATGTAGTGCATCTCTCAAGAGCTGATTCAGAAGGAAATATAGGAGACTGGTCTGTGGGAGAGGAGGGTGGGGAGGTCCTTTATAAGGCTAAAGAAGACTTTGAAGAGGTCACAGGAAGCACAGTTTAGGCTGGCAGTTAGTGGCGGGCAGCCAGGGGGCTCGGAGCTGTCAGAGCTCACCACACAGAGTGGGGCTGTAATGTCATGCTATCAGTTATCTGGGTCAGCCATCTGTGGGGCCTGTTGCTTTTAAATGGTCCTCTTGAGCCTTTGGCTTTCATCTTTCTCTAACGACAGGGAAAGAAAAAACAAATGTAATTTAATGTCTTACAAAAAGGCAGATCCTAAGTTGTGCACATGTCCGCTGCTCACATCTCATTGAGTGACTATTGGGATAGATCTTTACTGAGCTTGATACAGGGCAACCTGCCACTAAAATATAAGGCAAAGAGTCCTCTTCTGGTTTAAGACTATCAAGAAAATGAAACCTAGCCTTTTTGCATCAAATCACTCTGAATACATTTTCCAAATGTAGAGTGTACACAAGGAGCACGTAACTGGATAAAAGCAGGTGAGCAAGAGAAAGAAAATTTCAGTGCTTCTGGTAGGTGTTGGCTCTTTATCAAGTGATAGGCTACTTTACTGTGCACACATAAAATAAAATCTTGGCTCTGTGTATTAATATAAATCTTTCAAAGGCCGAAGATCCTTTACCATTAATGTCTTCTTAAGAGCCATTCCAGAAAATAGTGCCTGGGATCAGTTTGATACTTAGAACAATAAAATCTTTCCCTAGTGAGTCTCCTACGACTGGTTGTTCATAGCTGTGGGAACCTACTCTCCACTTGCATTTCCCTAACGTTCTTTCTGTACTCTCCCCCAAAATAAGAGCAAGGCCTGACTTCCATGGAGAGAGGCACCCACCTGTTCCTATCTTCCATCCTAAAAGTGCTACTGAGATTTATCTGAGGTCTGGTTAGATTTGAAGCTGTCCTCGTACATGTGCTATTTTCTACCCAAACCCTTCTAGCAGGAAACCTTCCTCCCATTCTGAAACTTTATTTATTTCTGTTATTCCAGATGTACGTGCCAATCAGTTTAGCTCCTGCCAATTCTTGTTTATTAATAATGCTAACGAAAGAATTGAAATTCTACCAGATTTCCATCTCTTTTTTTCATGCCTCAATAATGAGTCCAAAAAGAGATAAATTCTGATATTGTCTCAGCAACTCAAAGGACCAGGTACAATCAGAAATTTGACTGGCTTTTGCCTACCTTGCACGAACTCAGGAGGGCTATTCGTACTGCTAACTGCTACTGTATATGTGCAGATAATTTGCATTTTCATTGTTCTTTATTTTATGTTATTAGTTATTCATGAGATGAATATCACATTCAACAACTAATCTATAAAGCTTTTGCTTTAAATAACAATGTGCCGTTTTTGTTGTAGGAGGTGGAATGGAGGGTGGACGTCCCATTTAGAAATCTTGTACAAAGAACTGAAAATGAATGACATGTAGGCTCTTCCTTGCCATATGTAAAATCAGGAGCTCAAAGAGAGTGGCATTAGAGTTGGAAGAAACAGACTGTACTACATAGGTTTGTACATATAAGGGCCATATTAGCCAGCTGGACCTACTGAGAAAGGTCTCTCACCAGCCAGCCAAAGGGAAGAGAAGGTCAGGTTTAACCATACTATGTAATGAACCTGTAAATGACTAATTATTTCTCTCACCAAATAGCACAATCTGCATGTGAGGCGAAAACCAACACAGAAAGCATCTGAACTCATTTTTTTTCACTTGGATATAGTCCAAGTTTCATACACACTGCTTTCCACTTTTCCCAATAAAGGCTCATGTCTATATTAACACCAATTGAAAAGAAAAAAAAAATGCAAAGATTCCATGCTCTTTGTTGGTTTCAGGAAAGAGTACATTAATTCAGTAAAAACCATTTAAATTTGAATGTGAGGTCCCAGCTGTGTGGAGGGATCCTGTAAGTGTGTGCCTTTACTGTAGATGTACATTTAGCTGTGCATCCTTACCTATCTCAATATGAATGCTGATATAGATAACCCCTAGATAAGTTAGTTTTAAAAGCAGATCAATGATTTCACTTACCAAGAGGGGAGCAGAGGGCCTTCACTATACTCAAAGGATTTCACTGCAATCCCACTGTGGTTATCTAGGTAGGGGCTGCTTCACCTTGAAGGCAGTGAATTGCTAGGTCTTGACTTGCTTAGGAAGGAGGTAACTATCTCTCCTAGGGAATAAAAAAAATCTATAAGGAGAACGCCACGTTTTCTTCAATAATACAACTTTGAAACTCGAAAATTCTGATAGAAAGATAGTGGTAACAGCAGTAATATGACCTAATACAATAGAGAAAATAGAGAAAAATAGCAATCCGAGATTTATGATTTTTGAGGAAGAGGAATACATCTTTTTCATCCTTTCATCTCTTCCAATACTTGGTATTTGGTAAATGTTGAAGAAAACTGATAACAATGACACCTAACATTTATGGAACTTTCTGTGTGCCAAGCATGGTTGTAAGTGCTTCAGTTCATATGAGGTTTCAATTTATGTTATCCTCAAAAAAAGATCCTGTCCGTGAGCTACTGTCATCATCCCCATTTTATAGACAAAGAAACTGAGGCATGGAAAGTTAATGAAACTTGACCAAGGCCATAACAGCTACTTAATGGCAGGTTGAGATTCACATTCAGTAGGTCTCGCTCCAGAGCTCAATCTCATAGCTTTTATGCTCAGCTGCCTCTTATTGTACAGCATAAGAATTGCTGGACAGAATTGCCAGTTTTTATCGAGGAGCTGAATTCTATGGTCTCGGACTGGAAATGTGAACTCAGGCGAAAATCACACCTAAGTTCTAGGAATACCAAAAAATTACACATACACACACACGCACACACACACACAGAGGAATTTACGGTGATTATATATGTAAATTTTTGGCAGCTATATTGTAACAACAGTTAGTTTAAAATGACTGATATTCCCTGCGAAAATTTAATCCTTCAAAACTTTAGGATCTATTTGGCCAGTAAATAATTTGGCAACATTTCTAGACATTTCTCAACTGCAAATACATAATCAGTAGAAGATAAAAGTTGTGAAAATGTGGGGTTTCTTTTATCTACTCCTTTGCCCTTTCCTTTAGTACACAGCTCTTCCACCCTTCCCATGCCTAGCTGCCTCATTCCGGCCTGCATTCTCTGGGCAGCACCCGTTATCTTCATTTCTACCATACAAGGGAACTTCCGGGTCATGTGTCTCACCCTCTTAAACACTCTGAACTTTTGTAGATGACGTTTTAGCTCTGGAATAATTTTTTCAAATGAGATTTAATGGGATGCCTCAAATCTCTAATGTATAAATAGAAGTACAGGGAACCTGGTGTCTCTTCGCTGAACTCCTTCCCCTCACTTGCCTCTGCAAATGACTAAGAACCTGAACAGATCCTAATCCACTGCTTAGACCCAAACAAATGCAAAAGAAAAAAAAAAGTAAGAAAAGAAAGAAAGAAAAGAAGAGACGGATAAAAAAAAAAAGATGGCTGTGGAGATTCAACCATGGCATGTGCATGGGTATTGGAGGCATGTCCTGAAAAAAAGCCTGCACATGGTTGACTCCAACCCAGAAAGTTCAGTCTTGCCTTAGCTCTGTTCTCCTGACCCTTCAGCTGGGCCTTTTGCTTTGACATAGAGTTTACCCACCAAAGGAGTCAAATGAGGACAATAAAGAACTCTCCACCCCTTAGGAGGAGGGCCTTTTTTCTCCTCTTCTCTCGTTTCTCAGAGCTTAGGTCCCTACCTTCCTTTCTGCTATTCCTACTGCATCTCAAGCTATTTGAACTCAACCTCGTGCAAAGCTTCCCAGAATCTGGCTGTCATGCCTCCTTTCCAAAGGCCAGGCCCATCCAAAAAGGAAGATCAACTCCTACTCAGGTTCTATCTCATGAGCAACAGTGAACATCCCAAGCCCGGTCCCACAATGAGCCTACTCCTCCCTGACGCTCTGTTGAGCTCAAAGGCCCACTGCAGGGCCAGTGAGTAGGAAACTAGAAGGGTCCTATCCAGGAGGAATAGGAGACCAGAGTAATTCTTCAGAAGGGAAACTCGTTCTTTGCTTGGGACATACCTCTTAAAAATTCGTTGATGCTATTTGGATGCTTCAAAAGTTCTAAACTATTCCCCAATTATATACTTCAGCTAAAAAAATTACACAAATAGGCATGTTCATTGTAATAAAAAATAGAAAATACAGATGAAGAACAAGAGAGAAATGAGCTATAATCCCTCTAGGTATTTTTCCACGGACATATGCTTACCAAGTGTGATACTAGTATTTTATAGATTTCAATTTTATTGTAATCATCTTTCAATATCCATTATATACATCTAAAGCATCATTCGTAGAGTCTGTAGGATTTTTTTTCCGAAGCAAATTCCCTACTGCCAAGTTTTTATATTGCTTCTGAGCTTCTCTGCTTTAACATCACTGCAATGACTGAGCAATCAGCAGATCAGTAGAGAGGAAGAGCTCTAGGTTCAGACGTGGGTCCAAATCCTAAATAGCCGAGCAACATGGACACTTGGACATATTTTATAAAATCCTCCCATGCCTCGTTTCACCATCTGTTTCAGGAGAGAGTAACTGTAAGAACATACCTCGTCGGACTGTTCTGAGCCTTAAGCAAAAAAATACATGTAAAGCTCTGAACATTGTGCCTGGCTCATTTTGAACAGCCAATAAAAGTTGGCTGTAATTAAATAACTCATCATATGATTACTTCTTTAGAACATATTCCTAGAAAGGGAACTAGAGGGTCACAGGATTCACACATTCTTTAGGATTTTTATCCATATTGTTAATTGTCTTCTCCCACTGGTGCCTGAGAGTGGAAGTAAAAGCATGACTTCCCACATTCTCCCTCACTTTGGGACGTAGTCCTTTTTTACAGAAGGCAGCATGTGAGAATGGAAAGGGCCCTGAGTTTGGAGACAGAAGTTCTGTGGTCTACTCCCAGCCCTGCTATTTATTCAGTAACCACGTAGCCTTAAAACTCTCAGTTCTCTGACCCTATTCTTCACCTATTATGAAAAGGGGGTTGGGAAATCAGGTAGTAGTATTCACCCTAAAACACCATATGATAGAGTAAATACAATGAGTTATGAAGGTACCTTATCAACTATACCTTGTCACCCACATAGTACTTCAGCCCACTTGGGATCTGGCTCTAACTACCCTTAGAATCTTTAGAAATAGTAGAATTCTAATTAAATTTAATATTTACTGAACATATATTATGTGTCATATAATGAGTAAACACTGAAGTTAGAGGCTGAAACAACAATGGAAATAGGTACCATGTAAAAATGTAGCTGAGACAGAATCCTCGGGAAGGCCGGGGAGGGTATGGATATTTAATATAATCTAAAAAAAAAAATCAGGACAAATTCGAAAACTTTGTTTTATACTTTTAAATATCACTGAAGTTTTTTTTTTTTTTTTTAATCCAAGTTACCAAACTATCAACCCCAAAGACATCTGCAGGCAAGAAGTTGAGGGATGAGGGGATATTCCTGAACGATCACAACATCAATCATAAAAAAGAGAAGAAAAGAAATAAAACAAAAGAAGTAAACATAAGAATCTCTGCCTTGTTCTATGACTCAGAAAGAATGCCTCTGAGTTCTTCATATCCTCATACCTGATGATGGCATCTGCCCATAGGGATCTGGGATTCTGTGGCTAAGAGAAGGGCCAGCGTAAAGGAAGTATGCATCGTGGGCCCTGGTACACATATGCCCATCTCCACCAGAAAGGAGAGACCAGCCTCACCCCCTAATTCCTGCCTCATTCTTATTCTCAGCCCTTACAAGCTCCTTTTCTGTCTTAATCAGCTCTGATCTGCTTTTAGCAGACAATAATAGGAATAAAGAGCAGCATAGATTTTGGCATGTGTGTGCTTTTTTTTCCCCCTTAATCTTCTATCCAAAAAAGAAAAAGAAAAAAAAAAAAAAGTCCTCTCTCTTTTACAGGCTTCTATTGTTTTAGAAAAGAAAAAAATTAAGGCAGGAAGAACTGGGACCATAGCAGATGACATCTCCTTATAGCAAAGCTGCATGTTTCATTATCGGCAGGACCGATCTTAATTTACAGTAGACATTGCTGGTCCTGCATTTTATGTTGAAATAATGGGAATGCTTCTTTATGAAAGTTGTAATGAAAACCCTAAATAGTATATCTTTTAATGATTAACATTGACTAATTCTATTGATACTGAGTAGCATGTGCTGAGGAGATGGATTATCTCTGAAACATAATTTTACTAAGCGCTATGTAATTTGTTAAGCATTTAGTAATAAGTATGTCTAATAAAATACGAAAAAAATATTTAGAAAATGAACCATAATTTTAATATAATTTTAATTAATGGGAGTGCAATTGCAGTGGTTTAAATTACATTCCCAGTGGTAAGAAGCCTTTCAAACCTAATTTGTAAGCCAAGATGGTGGCTCTAATGACTGGCAGCAAAGTTTCTTCAACAGATTTCATGGGGCATGATCCAAAGATAATAGGTTCTCAGCCCAATGACAATCCAATTACAATGCCAATCAAAGCCAACTTCATGCACTCTAATTATCAGATTTAGCTGTCAGCTCAAATACAAACATAACACTTTTATTTAAATAAAAATTTAATTTAGGGGGAAAAAAAAGACGACTTCATGTGTGATTTATTGAGACTGCCAGAGCAATCTAACTTATTTCCCTGGTAATATAATAAAATCAGTCTTGTATTTAAAAAAAAGCGAAAACTTTTTCCCCTCCCCACCCATTCTCCTGTATTTGCTATGCTATATTATTTAAGAGTTAATTTAAGCAAAAAAGCATAACCTAACATGGCAGCAGATATTTGCCAACTAGAAGTAGGTTAAATAGGGTAGCAAGGTTTCAACGAGACAAAATTCTAAGTGAATAAATGATAAAACCTAATTAGTTTTTTACTAGTCATCAGGAGAAATTGTGTTTCAACTAAAATCCATTTATAGAGGCCTAAAGCTGAGGACACTAGCTTTCTCTTATCTCTCCATTGAATCATAGTAGAAACATGGGCAGGATAGAAAGAAAGGTAAAGCAAACAAGAACCGCATTAGAATGATTTTAAGACGTCTGATATTCAAATCACAAACAGTAATAATCTAGAGCATCAGTAATGGGTAGCAAGCGCTCCCCGCCACAGCCCAATCCTGACTCAGCTTTTGTTACAGGTTTCCCTTCAGGATTAAGAGGGAAAAGATTCTCTCGGAGCAGTTCAGCCCAACAGAAACGTTGTGTGAGCCATAAATACGAGCCACACGTGCAATTTTAATTTTTCCACCAGCTAGATTTTACAAATACAAAGAAACAGAAAATTAATTTTAATAATATATTTTATATAACCCAATACAGCCAAAATATTATTTCAACATCAAATCAAAATTATGAATGAAAGGTTCTACATTATTTTTCCTCATGGGAATCCTTCAAAATCAGTGTATATTTTGCACTTACAGCACACCTCAATTCAGCCACATTCACATGCCCAATGACCCCATGTGGTGAGTGGCTACTGCATTGAGTAATGAAGTTTTAGAAGTTGGCCCAAAAAGGAGCCAAAGAAGCATCTGCCTTTAAGGTTTAATTGTATGGCTCTAAAGACCACCTACCCCTCCACCCACCCGAGGGCTTATATACGTACATATATATTGTATACTGTACATATATTATACTGGTATAATACATATTATATATATGTATGTATATATGCATGTATATGTATATATATATACTGGTTTTCCAAAGAACCTAAAATCTCCTCCTCTAGTATTTTATTTCTTAAGGCTAGAAGAATATACTTTATATGTATACATAGATGTATCTGTTTATACGTAATGGAGAGAGGTATTTGGGGAGATTTTTCTTTTCTAAAACATGTCTACTTAAGTGCAATACAAATATATACACTTCTTTTAGAACATATATTTGCACAGGAGTTCTTGGCTCAGTGAGTTGAGCATCTGGCTCTTGATTTTGGCTCAGGTCATGATCCCAGGGCCATGGGACTGAGCTCCACGTCAGGCTCCGCGCTAAGCATAGAGCCTGCTTGAGATTCTCACTCTCTCCCTCGGTGCCTCTACCCCCCTCCCTCTGCCTCTGTCTCTCTCTCTCAAATATATATATAAATATATGTTTGCATAAAATTAAGACAGGCCTTAAGGCCTAAGGATCCGTGGAAAGAAGGCAGGGGTGTAATATGGGGATAGTAGTAATGGGGAGGTGCAGGGGACCAAGGGTACACTTTGCCTCTACTAGCTGTAAGTCCCTGTTTACAGATGAAAGTCTCTCAAAACCTTCTTCTGGATCTTCTCTGATCAATGCAGGGTGCTCTGGAAGCCCACACTTGGGAATATATTTGTTCATATTGACATTCTCCCAGGCTTCTTCTGGTGACTTCCTATCCTAACTCTTGAAGCCAAGATGGCACACTGAATGCCCACCTCCACACTTCCTAAATTCTTCTTCTGTTAAAAAGGCACTTAAATTTCCAAACCTACCACACAGTGTTAGACAAGAATCACAGCAGGTTAAAACAAAGAGTTAATTTGTTTCATCTTATATACTTGGAGTTGGGAGTCACTTGAATTTCACATGCAAATAGATGCAAACATATGCAAATCAGGGTTTCTCCAGATAAACTGAGTGGAAAAAAAGCCTTATAGTATTAGTAATATTCAGGGATTTTTGTGGTGTTTACAAGGAAATTATTTGCTTCCTCCAGTTCCAAATGTGAGTATCTTTCTCAGTCCTGGATGAATGAAACCAAAAATTACCAGACTTTAAGGAACAACGATTTTTAAAAACACTCAACCAGATAGATTGAGATCAGGCTATATTTAAGCTTTAATCATTACATCTTAAATGCAACTTTCCCAAGAAAAACCAAAACCTTTCTTACTAAAGGATAAAGGAGTGCTCCAAATAAATCTCTGCTCTAGGTCTGACAATAACACAATTAAAAGTGCTTCTAAGAACAGAAGGAATAATAATACACCATAGGAATGTGAAGGTGACAGGACAATACACAGAGCTACTGGTTTTTATTTTCAACATTAGTAACATATATAATGGTACTTTGGCATGTATTATCTCACTCTACTTCCAGAATCAATCCATAGCTCTGGGGTGGTTATTTTTGTTCTTATGGTAATGTTATGAGTTAGTATAACTGGTATCATCATCCTCTGTTTGGATATGACTTTTTGAGTCCTAGCTCCTGACCTCAGCACATCCAAAGTCAAGCACAATCATTGTCCATAAAACCTGTCCTTCACAAGTGCTTTATCTGTCCGTGACACTGTTGTCTAACTTGGCAAACTGAAACATCAAGTCATACTCAAAACCTCTGTCTTCTCTGGTTTTACACTCAGACTTAAAATAGGCACAAAGTTGTATGTATATGCCTTAAAAGGACCAGACCCCAGCCCTTCACAGTTATGGAGAGAATCACCACCAGGGAGAGATGTCTGGAACTGGCAGCCTCCCAACCATACCCTGAGATTTACCTTCCCCGTGGGCACTTATGCTACTTACTAATACCAAGGTCACACCAAGGGACCTCCATTGCATGTTTTAACCTAACACAGAAACACAACTTTCCTTCGATTCTCCAAAGTCCAGCTGAAACAAAATGGAAACAAGATTCCACTAAACAAGGATAATGGAACTAGGAAATAAACACAGAGAATAACAAGCAACTAGGTAGTCTAATGTATGAAATAGAGCTCAGGATCAGCCTTGCCTAGTTCCCAAACGGCTACCAGTGGTAAGTGATCTTCTACTGTCCTTGAAGAATGTGTGGAACAGAGCTCCAGGCACCACTGCCTCCCATAAAGGGCTGGCCTGAAAGAATGAGGTCAGAGACATTAGTCTTCTACCCTGGTTGAGGTCTTTCCTTCATTTTTTCACATGAGGACCTCAATTTGCCAAAAGTCTGTTAGGGAGACCACCCTAACCCCTACATTCACAGAGGCCTGGGATTAACTTACAGTCTCAAAAGAGCTCAACAATCAAACCCCAGCTGAATAAATTTAAGATACATGAAATGCATGCAGGTGGTGACAGGAGGTCATTCCTCCAAGTCCAGTATTTTCCAAACGTCTCTCCACTCTGTCCTCTTCATGAGCACTCCCAATGACTGAGTCAGTCATGCCATTTTCCTTTCATAATAAGGTCTATGAGGTTTTTTAAATGATAAATATAAGTTATACTCATTTTAAGAAATCTGCAAGACAATCGGAAATTCAAAGACAAAAATAAAAATCACCCATAACCCTGTGATCTCCACCATCTCGTGCCTGAATATATGCAGTAGTCTGTCAGTTCTGGATTCCAGCCTCCCCTCGCTACAGTGCAACCATAATATTGCCCCTGCATTACATTCAGTTCACATGGATGAAACATCGTTTAATTCAGCAAAAAATGTTTACTGACTAGCTCTAGGGTGTTAGAGACTGTGGGGAATGGCTAGAGGAAAAAAAACTATCAGACCCTGTCTTCACAGAGATTACAGTCATTTTACTCCCCTGCTGGAGACCTGTGGCTCCCCCACCACCTTTGGAATCCACTCCAAATACCTCAGATAACATCTTCACTCCTTTTCAACAGTCACTACTGAATTAACTGCCCACGCCACCATGCCCTCAAATATCCTTACGTCTTGTGCTGCACCCACTGCAATTCCTCCAAGCCTGCCTCTGCTTTTGTAACTATGATTTCCTCTACCTGGATCTCCATCCCCTACACACACACACCACCACCACCACCACCACCACCACCATCCTGGGAGGACAGTGGTCACTCAAGAAATGTATGTTAAATAAAATATTACACTGTACTGGGTTAATCCAAGATCAAGAGATTTAAATGTGCTCCAACCACTTACACATTTGATGAAGACAGGGTAAAACTGAAACATACTCTTTAAAAGGTACATTCACAAAGTCTCTTTCAATATCAGGTGCAACAAAAGGTACTATGACTGTTGGAAGACGTGGGATAGAAAGGATGTCATGGTCTCTTGTTTAGGTTGGAGGAGCAAGTTGGAAGAAGTTCTATAATTCTGCCAGTACATTTTACATTTCAAAGACACGGATATCAGAAACTTGCGGCCTACAGGGAGTGGTTTTGGAAGATGGTATCAGAAGATATTTCAAGCAAAAATGAAGCTGTGTGAAAAAGTTGAGGTAAAAGTAGTATTTTTTGTTGAATAAGCAAAGATGATCATAAAGAAAGGGGAGGGGCATGAAAATCCCTGGAGGATATTCTAAGAGCCTGCATGCTTTCTCAGCATGGCAGGAACATCTTGATGTCGTGCTAAGGAGAAAATAGTTTTCATTCTATGATGAAGATTTGCATGATTGAAGCGAATCCAGCATTTCAGCCATGCCTGCTTCCTCCACGTCTGTGGCTCTGCTCAGGTGCTTCAATCCAGATTCATTCTCTCCTTTCCACTTACTGCACTGGTCTCCTTGGGCATCTTCCAGCTGGCACCCTATCTCCTCCTTCTTGGTAAACATGCACTACTAGGGATTCTGATCCACCAGGCTTGGTGTCAGGGCCCTCTGTCTTACTCTACTCTGTGGAATAGTCAATGAGGTCTAAGTAGGAATTCTAAGGACATCCCCACCCTCATTTTCGAGCCTCCTGAAAACAAGGGCTGGTCAGAGGAAAACTTCAAGGAAAAGTTTGGAAATCTAAATCTAATTAAGAGAATAAAAGCATATCTGTCATATAAGTATTTTTTGTTTTTTTTAATTTTTAATGTTTTTTTTAATCTTTGAGAGAGAAAAAAAAAGACAGTGTGAGTGGGGGAAGGACTGGGGGAGAGGAAGACACAGATTCTGAAGCAGGCTTTAGGTTCTGTTTGGAGCTGTCAGCACAGAGCTGAACATGGGGCTCGGTGAGGGGCTCGAATCCACGAACCACAAGATCATGACCTTCGTTCAAGGTGGAAGCTTAACCAACTGAGCAACCCAACTGAGCATGCCCCTGTCATGTAAGTATTTTCAAAACAGGTTTTATTAAGATGATGCTAATTATTTTTAGAGGGACAATATCACTGATTGAGGATGATGTGTCCTACACGTTTTTAAATAAAGAACCTAAGCTTTCCTCCCACCAGAGAGGAGGGTTCCACTAACTTCACTAAGACTGTCTCTTGCGTCCATTTGCCTCTTTCCTCCCTGATTTCAGAGCATCCAATTGCTCTGCAATCCTCATCTTCAGTACTCCTCCTGGTTCCTTTTCCTCCATCCAGGAACAAATGCAGAACTACTAGGTCCTTTAAAATAAACAAATGATCCAGGAAGTCTGCCCTTTAATGAACACATCTTTTTCTCTCCACTAAAAATTTAGTGAAGAGTAGATAACAATTTTCTTACCCCTTTTTTCATATATCTAAAATTTCATTGCTGCCTTTCCCCCAAATTCTATGGGATATAGGATCACTATCACTTTTTTGAGGGCCAGACCACATTCTCACCTGTTTGCCAGAAGGTTTGGACAGACCCTCCTCTGAAAATGAAAATATTAAATAATAGTCTAAGGATTGTCTATTCTCCTTCAATTGTAAATATGATAGTAACATCCTCACCTTACCGACCGCACCATTCATTTTCAAGGTGGCTAATATATATCACTGTATTCGCAGAATCTAACCCATGGAACTGACATTAGTTCTATTCCCAGTGTGTCTACCAAGCTCTTGGAAACTGAGTTGCCAGAATTAAACCCTCCTAACTCATGTCACCTATAAGGTCAGACAATATGTATGAATGGTTTCTGGATAGTGTATCAGTTTTCCGAGAGGTGACTGGGTCCCTTGTATCCTAATTAGTTCTTACTAACCCCTTCCCATTTGGGGACTAGAGTATATACCCCATGTCTGTGGCCACTGAATTCTCCAAAATGATTGAAACCCCAAGTATCTCCACTACCAGGTGTCCAGCATTCTTCTGCTTCCATGACTAGATTTATTTTAATTCCACATTTGGCCTATTTATGGAAGCTTTAGATAAAGCCTTGTTAGTTCCGCTTCGCTGGTCCCTTATCCAACCAATATGGTCTTGGTGGCCTCATTCCTGAGGGCTTCATTCTACTGCTGAGGCCCAAGAATACTTTCAACAATGATTCCATCTGAAGTGTGCTTTCCATAGCCTATCTCATTGCATTTTCTTTCCAAAGCAAATCATTCTGACTTGTCTTTACTTATGAGAGCTGGCTCAAAGTGGAGTCAAATTTCCCTTCCTTTCCCTCCATATTTGCATTCTGTTTTCTAGTTTAGAACTTATCACCACATTCTTCCATTACCCTCCTTTCATTCTTACTTTCCCTAGCAGAGCTGAGGCCCTCATTACCTTCTAGGGTATTGATAGAGAGCCTCTGTGGATGCTCACCCCCACAGCCTGTACTTCTACCTGTTGCATTATCAATCTTTCTACACCATAGTTCCTATCACATCTCTCCCATATTCAATGACTTTCATAATAGTACATTCCCACCCGTAGAGGCAAATGAATCTGCCTGGCATTCGTAGCCCTTCTCAAATAGAAGTTGCCTCTGGAGTTCCATTTCTCACCACTTCAAACCCATTTTAATCTCTATCTATATAGCACTGCTAACCATTTCCCCAACATGCTTCACTTTCCTATTTCTGTGCCATTGTTTGTGTGGCTATCTCTGCCTGAAGCATCTTTTCCTAATCTCCACAAATAAAAATACTGCCCACCCTTCAAGTTCCTTTTTATGAAACCTCTCTAGATTTTCCTAAGCAAAACTGGTTACTCTCTTTTTAAAATCTTTATAACATCTGGTTTACCCCTCTCCTATGGCTCTTATAATTCTTCCTGTACCCTATTTCTATATATCTTTGCTTTATCTGTCTTAAAGGACTTTAATCTCCTTTACTGCAGGTGTGGTGGGCAAAATATAAAATGAACCCCCAAGACCCCTGGTCCCTGCTATACACACACCTTTTCTGAGTCATTCAATCAAGGCTTAATCTAGTTACTGCTGTGAAAAGATTTTACAAACGGAATTAAAGTCCCACATCAGTTGACATTAAGATGATACAAAGATTATCTGGGTGAGCCTGATCTAATCACATGAGCTCTTTAAACATAGAAAATATTCTCTATCATAAAGAGAAGTAAGACAATCAAAGTACAAAGGGGATTTGATGCATGAGTAGTTCTCATTGCAGGCTTGAAGAGAGAGGGGGCCGCAAGACAAGATATGCAGGCAGCTTCTAGGAAACATGAGCCATCTCCAGTAAGAAAGCTAGCTATCCAAAAAATGAGGATCTCAGTCCTACAACCACAAACAATTGAATTCTGCCAGGAAAATGATTTTGAAAGCGGACTCTTCCCAGAGCCTCCAGACAAAAAACAGACCAAATGAACCTTCATTTTACCCTACTGAAACCCTGAGCAAAGAACCCAGCCGGGTGATGCTGAGCTTCTGACCTTCAGGAGCTAATTAAATGGGTGTTGATTCAAGTGGATAAATACGTGGTAATTTATAAAACAGTAATAAAAAAACAAATACAGCAGGGATACTTTACTCGGGTTATTAGACCCAACATTGTCACACTGAGTGGCTTGCATACAGGAGTGTGTCAAATATTCAATATCCAATTGCATAAAATATTTTATAGATGTAATCTTGTTAGCAAAAACAGGCAAAATAAAGGGGAAATAGGTTGAAGCCTATATGTCTTTAATTAGGGAGAATTTTGAAAATTCTTAATTTATTAACTCACATTCTAGCACATTTTGAAAATCCTGAGTGTAAGTCCCTAGAACAAACTCAGTTTTGAAAATGTTTTATTTTTTAAGACGTTATTTTAAGAAATACACAATAATGGCCATTTGTAAAAAATGTAACTCTTGGTAATATTACTGAAGTGGAACCTAGTACTGTACAAGGGTGCCGTGAACGTCCCTTCACCTACATTTCCAAACCCAGAACTTCAGCTCTTATGTAAAATTACTAATTTCTGCTTTCAACACTACCACTCTTTTCCTATTAATGTTTTAAAATGTTTTTCTCGGGGCGCCTGGGTGGCTCAGTTGGTTAAGCGGCTGACTTCGGCTCAGGTCATGATCTCACAGTCTGTGAGTTCGAGCCCCGCGTCGGGCTCTGTGCTGACGGCTCAGAGCCTGGAGCCTGCTTCAGATTCTGTGTCTCCCTCTCCCTCTGCTCTTCCCCTGCTCATACTCTGTCTCTATGTCTCTCAAAAATAAATAATAAAACGCTAAAAAAATAAATAAAATGTTTTTCTCATTTTGGGTCTCAAAACATAATCAAACTTTACTACTGCTGACATTTAAACATCATATTAGTCCCCTTTCTCTTCAAGTTAAATGCTAACCCTAACCTTGTCACTTTACACCTGCCATAGAGTGTGTGGAGAACAAGGCAGCTGTGCAGCAGCAGAGGGAGACCTTCGTGGCCACATTCTCTATCTAAAGTTCCAAGGACCCAGGTGAGTCACTTAACATACTAAGATTCAGCTTTCTCATTGGCTAAACAAGCTCCCAAGCTGACCTCTCAGAACTGCTGTCATATTCTAATGAAAAATACAGACCAAAAGGCCTCCAACAGTACAGCAGGCACAGCATTATAATTATGCTAAAGGAATCCCTAACCTTCCCATTGGCCTGTATACTCTGGTAATTATTTTCAATGAAACTATGGAAAGATTTGTAGGCAGCTAACATGCACGTTGGGCCATCTATAACTTTTGCCTTGGTACAGTCAGACTATTATTTACCCAATAAACCATAACTGCAGTGGAGGCCCAATAATTCAGCATCTAGAGGGATTTGCTATGGAAGAAGTTATTATGATCTATCAGATCAAAAATTCGCTTTTAAAGAAGTGTCCAAATACAGATGTACACAATGGGCTCAAATCATTACAGACTATTTTCCAAATAATACACATTTTCAAAATTACTGTAGCGCCTATCACATACCTCACTGTATACTTATCCCACACACAGAAGGGACTTTAGTGTTTAAAAGAGAGAGAAAGAGAAAATAAAAGGAAAAAAGAGGATATAAGCCACCATTTCAAAATATAAAGGTTATATTACCAGTGTAGAGAAACTCAAAACTCCAAAAAGTAGAGATAGGTATTTCCTTTCTAATTCATATTGTGCAGGTTGATGATGATGATGATGATGATGATTATTACTATTCTTTACACCCAAGTCCCATCTCCTGAAAAAAACAGAAGTTTTAGAGTGTCAGCCTTCACTCTAAATGTTCTGCATGTTGTCTCTTTATGTTATTTTAAAAAGGTCTGAACAAAGAGCTTGACGTATTGCAGGCAATTTGGAAAAACATGAAAGTTACAATAGATGGTGTATATCTTCTTTCAGTTTCGCTCACAGAAAGAAATCAAGGCATCCTTCTTTGATGCCTGTTTTGTTTTGTTTTTGCCATCACTTGTGTACATGGTGTGTACATACAGAGTGAGGAAGGTTCACATTCATGAGAATAATGATAAAAATAAAAGATTAAAAATTCTTAATGTTAAATGGTCTGATTAGGATAAAAACCTCAAATTTCAAACACAGATGTAAGTAGCTGAGATTTATCAAAAGTTTATTTGTATTAATTAATGCTTTGCATTTATGTGTAGGAGATGCACTGAAAATAAAATTACCATCTTATAATCACTAAGTGTGTCCTGGAAATGCTTATATGATGGTTTTGTTTGTGTCGTTTTCTTTTCTTATTCCCTCACCAAGAGGTGTAGGGGTGTGTGAGTGTGTGTGTGTGTGTGTGTTTCTCTCTTTTCTACCTATCTCCTCCCCTCCCTTTCTCTCTTTCCATCCATCTCTCAATCATACTCTCTTTTTCTCAGACATACAAGAAAACATCAGATTAATTATAGTGTCCCTAACATTAGTTTGCTTTGACTCAGGAAACTGAAGGGCATTTCATAGCCTCTCTCTACTCGTCCATTTTAGTATTTTTAAAGGAATTTCTTAAAATATTGTCTTACTATTTCACGAAAGTTTAAAAATCAGAACCTGCTTTTTCACTCTTTGTTTCCCTTTTATCAAGATCAGTATTTTTTTTTTCCTCCCTGCCTAGAAATGATCCCTTCAAAAAGTCAGCAAAATATTTTGGCTGTCTTCAGCTGCACTTTGGGCTTCTCTGTTACAAATTGTATAAACATTTTCCAGACAGGGGAATTTGAAGGGTTTAAATTATTTTTTTAAATGATGTCTGTATTCTAGCACATTCACATTTGCAAGAGGAAGATGGAGGCAAGGAGAGCTACCACAGAACATAATATGTCTGGAATCAGGGGACTATTGAGCTCTATGCAAATCTGAGAAGGGAAAATATCTTCCTCATACATTATCTACAGCAAGGACTCTGAGTTTCCCAGGCTGATGAAACAAATGCTTTCGTTGGATGTAGTCTGTCATTCATATTGAGCTCACATATTTTACTTCCTGAAACCAAACAAATACTGATAAACTACTTCAGTGAGCCTTTAATCAAAATTTCGGCAGTACACAGTTGGCGACAGGAAGATCAGTCTGTGGAGCCTGAAACCCTTTCATCATCAAATATACAGAAATAATAATTATATTTATCTGTTTGGTTCAGGCTGCACACCAAGATTTACCCTTGCCCTAAGGACATAGAAATCATCACGCATTGTCATCTCTAAAGAAAAAAAAATTCCTTAATAACTTAGAGGTTAAACGGTTCTCAATAGTTGTGGGGGCTGAGGAAAGGGAAATAAAAATAATACATTACTTTTAGCACTTTTCTCTTGTAATGCTATAATAAGCTGTGCTGTATACTAACCAATTAGCACTTCTGATAATAACCCTGAAAGCACTAGTAAGCATCTAGCCTGACCAATAAAAACATTTTGGGTGTGGGAGAGAAGAGATTGCCCCATACTTCTGTTTTCCATCCTTTTAGAAGGTGGGTGACTGGGTAAACATGTTTCAATTCAACTTATTCCAAAATAGTTGAAATTAGATTAAATGAACCGAGGAGTTGAGTTTGAAAAACATTTTGTGGTGGAAATAGCGTATCTTCATTTGCATTCCTACAAAAGCAAAAACAGAGACAAGGACTTAGTGAACTGAGGTTACTGGGACACGAGTCCAGGAAGCTGGCATAAACGAACAGGGAGAGTGAGTGAGGGAAGGAGGGAAAGCAGGTGAGCGTGAGT
Organism: Paguma larvata; assembly: GCA_030068075.1. Taxonomy (NCBI): domain Eukaryota; kingdom Metazoa; phylum Chordata; class Mammalia; order Carnivora; family Viverridae; genus Paguma; species Paguma larvata. The sequence goes on from CM057836.1 coordinate 61,446,513, forward strand.
TGTGAGCCTCTTATCACTGTGGACACCTGAGACCAATTCCCTCTTGGGTCCCTCAGGAACTGAGAAGACATGAACCTCAGAACCATACCACTGCTGGGTTAGAAGGCTGGGGCATTTATTCTCTGATCCAGTCCACGATTGAGAATTGCCCCAACCCTGAAAACTTCTAGTTCCATTTCTTCAAGGCCAAACCTAATCGGGGCTAAACCAGCTAAGGCTTCAGAGAAAGCCCTGAAGTAGAGAAGCTGAGAGAAACTTGAGCGGGAAGACATCAACATGCACAGGGATTGCTTCCCGGAGCTGAGGGAGCCAAGGGAATATGGGTGAGGGGACTGATATCATCAACTATGATGATCTAGACTAACTTGAGAAGATCATTTTATGTTCCTCTCAAAAAGTAAGTATAAACTACCAAGCCATGAAAAGACATGGAGGAATCTTAAATGCATATCTGAATCTGAAAAGGCTACCTACTATGTGATCCCAACCAGATGACGTTCTGGAGAAGGCAAAGCTATGGAGAGAGTAAAAAAATTAACATTTGCCAGAATATTGGGTGGGGGGGGGGGTTGAAAATGAATAGGTGGAGTACAGAGGATTTTTAGAGCAGTAAAAATACTCTGTATGATATTATACTGATGGATATATGTTATTATATATTTGTCCAAATCCACAGAATGTACACCAGGAGTGAACTGTAATGTAGTGTCAATGAAGATTGGGTGATTGTGATGTATCAATGTAGGTTCATCAATTGTAACAAATGCACCACTCTGGTGGGGGATATTGGTGGTGGGGAAGGTTTTGCATGTTTGGGGGCAGAGGGTATATGGGATATATGGGTAATTTCTACCTTCTCAATTTTTCTATGAACCTAAAACCGCTCTAAAAATAGTCAACAATAAAAAAGTAAATCTAAGAGCACTGAGCACAGTAATTAATACCACATATTATTTATGTGGAATTACCTTTGCAAAACACACATGTATTCAGGGGAAACTCTTTTTACTCTCTTCTCACCCATTTGCCTCAAGACAAATACTGCTACTCTCCTCCCCTGGTTCTCTTTTTTAGGTCCTCTTTACCACATTTTCTTCTCACTCACCTCAACAGTTTTTCTTCCTCCTCAATTGTCTTTACTTACCCACAAATCTTCAAGAGTTGTGGCACATGCTCTTTACCCAGTTAAGACATAACAAGTAGCCCTAAGACTGCCATTAAACAACTTTGGGTCACTTGATTACTAGAATATTAGCTATTAAAATATCAAGAAGGTCTTACATGTTACACTGAATACTGGAAAAACATTTAAATTAAAATTCTGCTTTGGTCTATTTATGGAGAGGAAGGCAGGGATGGGGAGGGAAGGAGAGGAAAGGACAAAGAGAAAGAGATGGAGGAAGAAGAGGGAGAGGGGTATAAGAGAGGAAAGGAAGGAAGAAGGGAGTGTGGGAGGGAGGGAAGGAGTCTTTGTGATTTTATTTGAAATGTTTTCTGGTTCATTTATGATGTATTCAATAAGCTCATTGCTTTGGGAAATATTTGCCCATTTTGACACTTTCCCTGGCCAAACACTCCTACTAGCTTCATTTTAATTACAGAATCTAAGGGTTACTAGGGTCACCTGTTGGAACTTACTGCAGTATCTACAGTTGCCACGTCCCTAATTTAAGAGGACACACACCTGCTTTAATTACAGGGCCCTTGAGAGATAACAAGATATAAGTAACATGACCAGATTCGAGTCAATTGCTGAAATTGTTTCCTGATAAAATGTATTTAGCTCCAGAAGCTAAAGCTCACTAACTCTTTCCTAGATGGCATCAAGGTGTCAACAGAAACACAACTACTGGGAATAAATGAAATGCCTCTCTTCACTGAGAAACTGCCTATACAGTCAACAAAGCCCACGTGACATGGCAGTAGATGCAGAGTCATTTCTGGCTTGTTCTGTCATTGGAAGAGAACCTGGACACGAGAAAATGGCAGTGGAATATCTCCATGCAGATATTACCCAGGATTTATTTCTTCCTTCAGTGAACATGATCTTATGCATTAAACTAGCATCCTTGGGATTTAGTCCTCAGGTTTTTGTTTTTGCATATAATCTTGAAAAACTTACCAAAATGCAGTTTATTGGTTTTTAACTCGCAGTCTTTGGTTAATGGGTGAGAGGCTGAATGGAAAGACATTACGCAAGTGCCAGGAACCATAAGCAGAACATTCAGCTCTTTTCCCAACTCTGCCTATTTTGTCTCATTCCTAGAATTATATTCCTGTCATTTAGTAGAATGACTAATTGATCAAGGCTATCCCGCTGTAAGAGTCAGGATAGGACTCAGGGGTTCAAACCAAAAGAGTTTATTTCATGTTCACACTGCTCCTCCAAGCACCTCTCCAAAGTAGTTTCCAACACGAAGTAACTCAGAGATACATACAAGTTGTTTCTATCGTGGGTCTCTGCCATCTCGACCAGGGACCTCCGGGGCTGTCACGCACCAGAAAAGAGAGCTGGAGGGTCATGCATTGACTACTAACTACATTGCCTGGAAGTGACCCAATGTCTGTTCACAGCCCATGGGCCAGAATTAGTCACGTGGCCCTGCTAATCGTGGAAGGCCTGGGAGCATCAGGTGTTCAGGAAGAAGGAACTGTCTTTGCCACACATCTCACACCCACAACTGTCTTTGTTCTTCACACCCACAACAAACTAACGTTCCTCAAAGACTATTTTTATCATGTTCTTTCCTCAATGAAATGCTCGGGAATATTTTCCCAGCACCTGGCATTTTTAAGTGACTTAACATTTAGTCATTTTTCCCCCCAATACATGTAAGTCTTGAAGAGGCCATAATTAAGACAGTATTTTTGAAAAGGGTGATACTGTGTCATGATGAGATTCTGTAGGTTTGGCACAAGAACAGGGTTCTGGGGAGAAGAGGATCGTAGGATCAGGGAGGGCAGGCCCTATGTTTGTCTTCTACGTCACTGCATCTCCATCAATATCACCTATTACGGTATCAGGAAATATTTTTAAAATTTAATTGAACTGCATGATTTTTCCTGTGGCTAGTTCTATCTCCTGAAGCAAGTCTAGCCTCCTCTCCATTAGCAATAGCACTGTTAGGCTTCCTCTTCTGCTTCTCTCCAAACGTCTCCATATACACGGTCATAAGTAACACTTGGATTTACAACTTACAAGGCACCTCTACAGGTGTTATTTATTTTTTTTTTCTGAGCCATCAACTCTCCTGTAAGATATGCAAAGGAGGCGTAAGTAGGAGATGAAGAAGCAGAATGTCAGAAGCATTAAATATTTCATACTTCCTCTAGTTTTTAGTACAGAGCTCTTGCCACCATTCCCATATTCTCAGTAACCCATTCTACAGACTTCTCCTTAGCTTTGCACCAGAATATTCTCCCCGCTCCTAATTCTGTTTGGATGTGTGATCTATAGAAGGATCATCAACCACATATGCTCAGAATATTCTCTCTAAGCAAACTGGAAACTCTTACTGGAGACGAATTATATCTTTTAACCATGTTCTATGCCCCTAAGCATCTAGCAGTGTGCTTGGTGCATAGGTGCTGACCATTTCTATTATACACTGAAGCAAAAAGAAAAAAATCAGAGTACCATCCACATTTATTGAAGAATCCAAACTCAAAATGGCAGCTGGGTTGACTTTGTTTATAGGCTTCCAAACTGATATTAGATAGCCATTAAGAGCTTAAAGCCATTCTATTTTAGAGAGATCTTAAAAACGTTTTCCTTACAAATTCAAAGATTCTTATGAACAATCAAACACCTATTTTTGCTCTAAGGAATATTCCATAAAGAGGATAAAAGGGACAAGGATTATTAGCAAATCTCTTAAAAACTGAGAATAGAAAAAAAATAACTGCAAGACTTAACCACTGTCAATTTAGTTCAGTATTCTCTTTCTCACAATAAATCTGGGGGAGGAGAGGCTGGGAGATATTTTTATAGAATGGTGCAGTGGTGGTCCTCAAGTGGCATCAACTTCAAATTGGTGAACAATTTGGTGAAGCTATTTTTTTTCATTTTGGGTGCCGCCTTCTGTATAATAACTACCTATTATGTAAAGTAACACCTATATCCATTTGTACAAAGGCTGCCTATAGTCCAAGTATCCTCAAATTGTTAAGAAGTTTAGCTCCCCTATATTTTAGATAATCTGTCTCCTAACAACCCTTGCTATCCAGACTCTGAATTAGTCCTCTTTTGTGTTAGCTAGTGGGATTACAGAAATTCTATAGTATTTCTGAAGCGAATTAACTTTTTCCAAAAGTACATGAGCTAAATATTTTTTAAATTAAATTGCTTCATATGCTGAATGTGTATGCTTGCTCCATTACAACATACTGCAACAGTAAGATACAGACACAGACAAAATACTGTTCCTCTAAGTTGCCTGTGGGATTTTGTGGGTGGTGAGGAAAACACATGACATTCTAGTTAAAGAGGGTAGTTGTAATTCTCCGTGCTTATCATCAACATCTTCAAATCACACACTTCCGAGCCCAGCGTTCTCTTGGCTTACACTCATAATTCTTTTTAACTTTACAGAGTGGGGAAGCTAGTGAATGGGGAAGGAGATAAAGAAGTGGGTAAGGTTTCTAAGGGTTGAGTCAGATATGTATTTAGATATGCACAAAGAGAATTTCACATTAGGATCAAGAAAAGGGTAACACACTGGCTTATCCCCCCTGCCACACACACACCAAAAAGAAAGATTTAAATGCTAAGACAAAGTAGGCCACAGGGAAGTTTAAGGTGTAGATGATTTCAAGTTATTCAGGGCATTTATGCTAATTATACTGACGAAGAGTCTATGATTATTTTGGTTCCCTTCCTGAGAATATTAAAAGATCTGGGCTGACATAAAGGGGTATATGTAAAAGTGAAGTTTTATTACAGATGTCAAATTTGTTTGAGTGATTCATGATAGATTACTTTATTGAAGCAAGTTTAATTACAAATCTTTTCAAATCTTTTTTCCCCTTAACTCAATAAAGAAAAGGAAGAAGGTATGGTTTCTCTTCAAAGGGAAGGCAAAATTATTCGTGGAAACAATATGGCAAAAATGAATTTAATCCCTAGAAGTTTAAAATTTTAAAAAAAGGGGATTGGTAAATGAAGGGATCAGCAAAATATGGCTAAAGCTGGTGGCGTACGATTACACCCAGCGCTTTGTGCGGAGACAGGAAAAAGATTTATGTGCCACGGTAAAAGAATGTGTGTAGAGTGAATGATACTGAAAGGTAACTGAACAGAGGCTGATGTGGGAGATAAGGAAGCAAATGCTCATGGAGTCATGTGTTGAGTCACAGACATGTGGAAGGAAGAATGTTAAATGCCTCTGCACAGGCCCTGAAATGATAACAGATGATTTTTTTTATAAATGAACTCTTTACTTTTCCACTCTCCACATCTGTTAGCTTTTTAAAAATTAAAACACATGTACTTCTAAATTTACATAGAAATATCCTCACATTATGAGATTTACTTTTAAAGACATAAGTTGGGTGAGAGAGACCCATGTCATCAAGGACTGTTAGAGTCAGTACTGGATTCCAAGTGGAACAAAAGGAACGCCCTGCAAATGCACTCATGGCTGAGGCACTCCCCTCTGTTTCCATCCAGATGAATTTGGAGCAGTTTTTCAGTTGTCTTTGACAAGGAAGTAGTTGGACTGGAGATGGATAAAATGTAATAGATGGTGCCCATTGTAATGGAAACTACGTCATTCATCCTTTCTAATTTTCCAAACCAAATGTATGTTTTTCCATTTTTTGGATGTCCTCTGTTTCTATTTCTCAAGTTGTATTATAGCATTTTGCACTCAGTTTTTTTCTGTATCACAACTTTTTCCTCACATGGGGGTTCCCCATGTCTCCATATGCAGTGTCTTACAAAAATAAATTAAGCAATCGTTAAATTGAGTTGTTCCTTCTCCTGCTGGTTTATAGCAAAGGTAAATGGGTTGACAATTAAAAGAAGTGTGTACTGGCTGTCTATTGTGTGCCCGGCTCTATGGGAAATGCAGGCAAAAAAGCTTCCTTACCCTCAACCTGCATACTAGTTGGATAATCAAGACAAAGAAGAAAGACTAAATGAGATTTGATTATGGATGTCAGCTCAGATGCCAAGTATAATGAAGGATCATTTGTGGAGTACGGGAAAATAAATGCAAAAGCAATCTGAGGAGAAATATACAGTGTGGGTTGAATTCAACAGAGAAGGCTTCAAGGAAGAGATAGAGCAAAAGTTAGGGTTTGAAAAATGATACATGTACAGACAGACAGAAACTAAAAGGTGAAGGGTCACTAAGAACAGATTATGGACCAAAATGTACTAAGTCAATGTGATTATAGTAATTTCATACTTGAGAGAGATGGTACTAGGAGAGAGTCACAGAGACTTAGTTATAAGTTTCCCAGGAACAAACCTCTACTAAGTGATATAGCTTATATTCAAATCCAGGTCTGTCTGACCCAATGTTCGAACACTCTTCACTACATGAAAAAGGAATAGTAGGAGGAATAAGAAGTGTGGATGGTGGACACAGTTAGATGATCTGCCTGGCTGACAAAGTAAAGCATCCTAGGTATCATTTATACCGGTTCCTTTGTTTTACAGAGTTTGTGATCCAATGACAACAGAAAACAAGGGGAGATCGGGAGAATCTCGCAAACAGGACAAAAGAATACACTGAAGCTTTGGACATAGGCATGAGGTATTATAAGATAATTTGTATGCTACAAGCTGTATACCTTTTCTGTGGTACACGGCTCTTCAAATCCAGCCTATGCATAATCATCCTCTCCCAAAGAAGCTCTGAATGTTTGGTGTCTCTAGGTTTAAGGGGCCACCAGAATTTCTGAAGGAGGAAGAAAGGCAAAATGATAAGCTGAAAACAGGGGTTCTTCAGTAGCCCTAAATGAGGCAATGCTGCTCACCACACTTCACCTTACCAAAGGGCTGGCTTCTGGAAGCCCTGCACGAAGAAATTAACCAATGTATTTTTGGAGTATTGACTCCATGCCCAGCACTATGCTTATAAATCTACAAATCTACACTTGTATCAGTTAAGAAACTGGCTTACGTAACGTAACGTCAGGGCTGAGCACACGGGCTCTGGCGGCAGACTCTCTGGGTGTCCCCTCTCATCCTCTCACTGACCAGCGATGTGACCTCGGGCCATGCACCTCTTGGGCATCAGTTTCCCGATCTGTAAAATGAGGAAAATAATACTATCTACCTCACTGGGTTACTGTGAGGATTAATTTAGATTATCCAAGTAAAGCTCTTAAGAAACACCCGGAAGCTAGTAAGTACCTAATAAACATCGGGACTGAGGAGAAAGGGAGGAGGAGGTCAGGGCCACTGCTGCTGTTCGTTGGTTCTATTATAGCTGGCTCATTTTAAATGTCTTCTTTGATCATCTATATACTCACAATAAGTCTTTAAAGATGCAAAAAAGAGACAGCTATTCATAACTGTTTTTGCTGGATCTGATTTATCAGTACAGTTAGGAGTATTATATAGAAATGTGTTATAGGTGAGGACATATCCACTGAAAATTCTTCTGGTTACTTTAATAAACTTTATGCTACAGTGAGCCACTGTATCATTCAGAACAAGCTAAAATATGCTGTGGTAACAAATAAACCTTGAAATTTCAGTGGCTTAAACCCTTTCCCTCTTTGTGATTTGGAAAATTCTCCCCCGGGCAACTCAAGAACTTGCACTATTTTTATCTTGCAATCATCCACCTAATCTCCTACACTTCTAATACACAAATGGAGAGAGCAAGGGAGGGACAGAGGGAGAAAGGAAAAGGAAGAAGAAGACAGGCAGGGAGCAAGAGATGAGGTAAGGATGGTGCAAGGTCTACCCACTTTTAACTGTCATGGACTAGAATTGATGTATCACTTCTATTCACATTCCACCAGTAAGAATTCGTCATGGATGGACACTTCCAGGGACAGAGGCTGGGAAATGAAGACGATGTCTCAAAGGTGTTAAATAACATTCTCTTAGGTGTTAAATCCCTAACTGTTGGTTTGTGGTTAAAACCCCTGAACTACAAAAGGTGAGGACATTCATGGCCACCCAAGACCTCAGTGTTTGGTCCTACTTATGGCAAATACATGTATCTCAATCAAAAGATACAGAGTTGAAGTATTTTCATGAGTTGATTCTGGGATACAGAAAAGGTCTTCAACACAGAAAACAAAGAAACAAAGAAACAAAAAAACCTTTAGTAAAGGACTTCAGTCCCTTTCTAACAGATGCTATGAGAAAAAAAAGAGAATTTTATGAAGAACCTGATAAAAAATTGGAAGCATTTTATTATGTAAATGCAAAAGGTTGTTAAAAGGGAGCATACATTGAGATGCAATTTTGTGAGATCTGGATTCCTGCCTATCCCAAATAGTGAAAGACCTTTCCTGTAAAATTATCTGCATTAGGAGTGTCTGTCTAACCAGGAATTTGAATGCTGGAGCAGAGTTTATCCTCACACAAATGCCTCGATCATAACATGTTGGTCAGCTGTTTCTACTTAACCTAAGAATACATTTCTTTAAGCTAGGACTCTGGAATCAAGGGATTCATTAAAAAATACTTTTAATTTTTTTTTGGTCTAGACAACTTATTGACTCTTTGTTTTTTCCCAAAGATTCTACCAACTAAACAAGTTGTATAAAATCATGATTAATTTTAAATATTTTGTAAATCAAATACACACGCACATATGTGTAAAAACTCTCCTACTGACCAACAATCAATTGAGACATGAGGGCAAAATAAAGAATTACTGTGTCTACAAAACTACATTCAATGCTTTGGATAAATAAACTTGAGCTACTCCCCATACCACTACCACCACCACCACCACCACCACCAAACACACACATAAAGAAAAGTTGTAGTACTAGGTTGGGGAAAGCCACCGTAGACTGAAAACGTCATTTGTTCATTTATTTCTTTATTTCTTTATTTCTTTTTAAATCTTTATTCATTTATTTTTGAGACAGAGAGAGAGAGAGAACAAGCTGGGGAGTGGCAGAGAAAGAGAGGGAGACACAGAACCTGAAGCAGGCTCCAGGCTCTGAGCTGTCAGCACAGAGTCCAATGCAGCGCTTAAACCCACAAAATGTGAGAGCATGACCTGAGCCAAAGTTGGACACTTAACTGACTGAGCCACTCAGGTGCCCCTGAAAAAGTCATAAAAAAAAATTAAGGATTCTGCTTTCAAACTTTTTCATAAGCCTCTATAATTTTTCATTCTACTTTAAAGAAACTGGAATTGAAATTTGTAAAGGCTAGATTATTGGGATACATTTTGTAAGAAAGACTGTCTCAATCATTGGACCCATTTTCAAAGTTTTAAGTCAAAGTAAAATGTGTCTTATATGTATTATTTTTATGACTCTTGATTTTATCAATTTTTCCAATAATATGAACAACTACCATTCCCAACCGAGTCAGGTACAAAGACATTTACAAAGACATATACGTATAGGTATTTGTCTTTGGTGTAGAACATCATGAGAAAGTCAGAAGTACTGAATTAGCTTTATTTCATTAAAATCAAAAGCAAGAAACTTGTCATTTTAAATTAGCACCTGCAGCCTTATCATAGGTGAATCTATAATTTTAAGTTCTTGGAAATATTATAAATAGTTCAAGAACCTCCACTACTACTTTCGATACCCTATAGAATTCTACAGTTTGGCACTAGGGAATTTCCCTACTTGGCTCTACTGATTTGGCCTAACAAAACATTATGGGTAAAGCTTGCACAGTTTTTATCAAGCAATAAACTAAGATAGATTTATATATAAATGTTATATATACTATGCATACACACACACACACACACACACACACACATATATATACATAATATGTATATATATATATTACACACATACATACATTACATATGCCACATACTTATATATCTATATATATATATATATCCCTCCCAGGTGTATTTCTCTATTGATCACCTCTTTTAAGGGATTAGTAAGATCTTCCATCTACAGTTGAACAGAAGCAAACCTCAGTTCTGGGTGAGCCCTTGGGTTTTCCATGTATTTCTCAGGACTATACTTTTAGTGATGCACTGGGTCTTAAAGTCAATGTTTGATGTCTCCTGGGCCTAAAACAGGGAAGTCAATCCACTGGGGAGGCTGCTGTTTTATGTTCCTTCTTTTTGTCTATTTTCCAAATATAAGCTTGTAAGCCTTATCCAGTTGAAATGAACTGACTCTCTGAAAGTGGGATCTAGCCTCATATTTTTTTAAAACTGAAGGGAATTTTATGTTGTTGTATTCCAAAGATTAGGGCTCACATTTCCAAAGACATCATCTTGCCTAAATGGTCCCCATGTGGCCTTGTTTTCTTTCCAGGCTTACCATGCAGATTACCCTAACTAGGCACTTTTGCTAGACACTGTAGCACATATAAAGCAGCAAAAGACACAGAACCTGATTCTGATAAATTCAAGCAATATTTATAAACATATTAACACATTTCAAACATAACATGACTAGTCAAGTAGTAGAGGTAGATATACAATGTTACAGGATAAAAATATAAGGCAACCTATGGTGGGAGAAGATATTCACAAACGACGTATCTGATAAAGGGTAGTATCCAAAATATATAAAGAACTTATAAAACTCAACACCCCAAAAATGAATGATCTAATTAAAATGGGCAGAAGGCATGAATAGACAGTTTTCAAAAGAAGACATACAGATAGACCACAGACACATAAAAGATGCTCAACATCATCATCATAAAAGAAATACAAGTCAAAACTACAATGAGATACCACCTCACACCTGTCAGAATGGTTAAACTCAACAACACAAGAAACAGCAGGTGTTGGTGAGCAGTGAGGAGAGAGGAACCCTGGAGCACTGCTGGTGGGAATGCATGCTGGTGCAGCCCCTCTGGAGGGTCCTCAGAAAGTTAAAAATAGAACTACCCCATGACCCAGCAATTGCACTATTAGATATTTACCCAAAGAATACAAAAATACTCATTTAAAGGAATACATACACTCCAATGTTTATAGTAGCATTAGCTATAATAGCCTAACTATAGAAACTGTCCAAGCATCCATCTATTGATGAATGGATAAACTAAGAGATATATGTATGTGTATATATATATATATATACATATATATATATATACACACACGTACATATATGATGGAATAATACAAATATACATAATATATAATGGAATTTTATACTATATAAATATAAATATATATGTGGAATATTACTCAGCCATAAAAAAGAATGAAATCTTGTCATTTGCAACAATGTGGAAGGGCCTAGAGAGGATTATGCTAAGTGAAATAAGTCAGTCAGGGAAAGACAGATACCATATGATTTCACTCATTTTGGAATTTAAGGAACAAAACAAATGAGCAAAGGGAAAAAAGAGAGGCAAACCAAGAAAAAGACTCTTAACTACACAGAACAAACTGATGGTTATCAGAGGGGAGGTGGACAGAAGATGGGTTAAATAGGTGATGGTGTTTACGGAGTACTCTTGTGATGAGCAATGGGTATTGTATGGAAGTGCTGAATCACTAAGTTGTATACCTGAAATTAATATTACACTGTACGTTAACTAACTGGAATTTAAATAAAAACTTAAATGAAAAAAAAAAGAATACAAGCCTGAGAAATACTTGTAGAGGCAGTGATGAAAGTTTTACCCCAAGGAACCCTCCACTCTTCACTCATAGTGCTTGGAAAGGAGCTATGTATCTTACCCAAAAAGATTTTGGGGTAAATGTCCACTTTGAGGACAGAATAGCCTTAGGAGAAAAAACTGTCAACAAGGAGCAAAAGATTTCCTTCTTCCGGTTGTTTGCCTAGTTCCTCTTTTAAAAGAGACAAAAGCAAAAACGTACCTATGCCACAGCTACAAGACAAGCTGTATTAAGTATGCAGAGGCTCTGGCTTACATTAAAACTGCTTCAATCCCAGGGCACCTGGGTGGCTCAGTCGACTGAGCATCCAATTTCGACTCAGGTCATGATCTCGCAGGCTGCGAGTGCGAGCCCCACATCAGGCTCGCTGCCATCAACACAGAGACCGCTTTGTATCCTCTGTCCCCCTCTCTCTGCTGCCACCCCGCTTGTGTGCTCTCTCTCTCTCAAAAATAAATCAAACATTAAAAATAATAAAATAAAATTGCTTCAATCCCAGCAATAAAGAACCTTCAAGAAAACTGTAGTTAATGGATATAGTCAGTCCACAAAAACTTACTGAACATCTACTATATCCTTAAACTATTTCTTGCTTGTTGCATGGAATAAATAATCATATTAACTTTAAATCAGCTAGAATGGGAACCAGAGAATGGCAGAGATGGTATTTACAATACTAATTTGAACTATTTTTGGTTTGTTTGTTTGTTTTAAATAGAGAACCTTGAAGTAATGATATTCCATGGAACACTCTTTGGGAAATGCTGATCCAGTCTGATCATCCATCTGATGATCCAGCCTCAACTCGGATATCCCCAGGAATAGCCCACATCATGGGCTTACCTAATGGCCAAAAAAGCACTGATCACTACTTTGGGAAAGCTGCTGTCGCTGGTAGTGCTGGTTTCATTATTATTAATTATTATCATCATCATCATCATTATCATCCAAAATCTGCCACCTTGAATCATCCTTTCCTTTCTCCCAGTTCTGCCTTTTACAGATCCTTGATGAATTAGTAAAAAGAAACATTTGGTTATAGAAATGGTGCCTAAATTAGATAAACTAACATGGCAAAGAAACCAAATATTTTACATCCACACTGATGCTGGAATATCAATGTATTGTTTCTCTTTACATTAATTACAACATTCGAAATTGACTTTATTTTAATGCATCAGATACGACTCTGTAGTGGTTCTAGGCAAATGTGGCATGTCTTGGAGCCAGCCACTACTCCCTGAGATTTAAGAGTAAGTATTCTTTGTCTAGCCATAAGGACTGATCTCTAAGAACCTTCATAGACATTTTTGACTTTTGTTTCCTGAGAAGAACTCATAGTTTCAGATTTGGTCTTAAAAACAGACCTTACCAATAAATATACTAACATCATTAGAACAAAGCACAAACTGGTGTCTTCCCTTGGAAACTTGAACTGAGCTATAGACAGACATGAAGCTTGTACTAACAGCCTGAGAAATGCAACTTGGCAGCTTCCAGTTGTCGCTGGTCAAATGGAATTTAATGTGTACTTGATCAGTATCTCAAGGGGGGACAAATGGCACCCTCATTTTGCAGTCTTCATCAGCATTTGCTCCTGAATCACCCTGTTTTTTTCCTCTCTTGATAATCAAATAATTCTCTAGCCTTTCATGATTCTGCTGTACATATCTTTTTGGCTATCTAATTAACACTGTGATTTTTGTTCTACATATGTTGTGTAATAGTGGATTCTATCCTATCCTTACAAAACATATTAAGCTTAATAAACATATTTATGAGAATTACTTTGTATAGTCCTTATGCAATCAGCCATGCTGGGTATGATGGCCCAAGACGATGAAAACCCATTGACTTTTTGTAGCAAATTAGTCTACCACCTAATCGGTGAACCCTGCTAAGCTTTTGAATTATGACAAGAACCAGCAGCTCAGTTAGAACACTCAAATGAATTATATCAATTCATAAACTTGTTCATGTCCAGATTTCATTAGCCACACATTAACAGCATTTTATGTTTATTACTGCTCTGACATAATCTATAAATAACTGAAGTGCTAATCACAGTGTTCTGCCGGGCATCATCATTTAATCATAAAGAGATACGTTATTATAAACTATAATAGATAATAACAAGCCTGGGTCAATGGCTGCGTATTAAAAGATCACAATTATATCCTATAAGGGTATGTACCTCATACATTTGGTGACACATAGGTCCATATCTAATCACTTGCAAATGTTTCCCCTCTGACATACTTATGGTACAAGGTGACACAATTAAGAAAATATGCTTATAAAACAGTACAATCTTTGGACATCAAAGTAAACAGAGAACAATTAATAGTGGGAGAAACGTCTTCTTGCCAATCCCAATTTAATTAACTCTTTATTGGTAGGTTTGTTTTTCAGCATAAAGGGAATTCAAGTTCCAGCATGTGGGAAAACCAAAGGAAAAAGAAGGAAAAAAAAAGATGTGCAGCGTATCAAAATGTAATGTAGAAAAGCTATTAAATAAAAGCTAAATTCAGTTACAAGTGAGTTAAAATTGTAAAACAAAGCCTAACTACTGATTAGATCTTCTCCAACTCCTATTAATGGTTTATTGCAAACTGTAACATAGTAATCTTATATTACATTATAAAATAATTTCATGTAAGAATATTCACACTTCCTTGCGAGAAGTAATAACTTTCAAAGTCAGCAAAGCTACCAATTTCAAATGGCCCTGTTATTGTTGTTCAGGCCATGAAGCTGCCTTCACTGTCATGTTTTGACTAGCTGATGACAGAGCACTGATCAAGTTTGGGTATGGATTTAACAAGATGATGGGGTCATTACCTTTGTAGCTTATGTGATTCTCATATTTTTGCTTCAGGAAAATATCCTGATGAAATACCAGCTGCTACATAAATAATTTCTAAAATAGATTATCAGTGGAAAGAGTTTTGAATGAGAAAAGAGGGTGACCCAGAGTCCAGGAATTAATGACAGATTATTAAACGAAAGCATTTCATACCGAGAATTAGCCACTAATTTAAAACCTTAGTTGAACAGGACGCCGAGATAGAGTCTGTCATTGCAAGCACTTGCACCTCCGAGCTCAGGGTGAATCGAGGGAGATAAAGAAAGGAATGTAAAACACTATGGAAACCAACCTCTGGAGACTTAATATTCTGATCAGCTCACCTCCGAACATCTGGCTCTTAAATGTTCAAGCACAAAAACAAGAGAGCTAATGAAAGCAGCACATATTATCTCTCCCATCAATGTACCTCACAAACACCTGCTAAAATTAAAACAAATTGAATCTTGATTGCTGATTAAGTACCCCTTCTTTAGCTAGATATTCTGTCATTATTTGCCCTGGCGCACAATGTATAAACTGATGAATGGCGAGTGGTGGGCTGCGGCAGCAAAGGTGGATAAAAGGCGATTCAAAGTAGATGAATATAAATAGTAGCAGATTAACTTTGTGTACTCTAACCCAGCAAAAGAGTGAATCTTCGCCCCCACCCCCCATGTAAGAATTAAAGTGGTAAAACTGCATTTAAAATAGAAAGGTAAGTCTGTGCATTTTAATACACCCCCTTCCTACAGCAGAGCTCCTCCTCAGGCAGGCCTTGCTGCATTTAATTTACTCACCACAGCTTTGGGGACTTAGCTTAAGAAGTACTCTTGACCTGTATTACTGACTGCTTTTATTCAGTTTCGTAGCTGCTGCAAATGCTTTATTTTTAGTGTTATTTTTTTTTATTTTTCTATTTAAAAAACTTTTTTTTTTGATTTTCAGAAAACCTTTCCAGACACAGGCTGGTGATATCAAAAACAGAACCTTCCAAAACACATTTGGTTTGTCCATATCTGAAACAAATACTTGGACTGTGGTTAAAAAAAAAAAAAAAAAGTTACACAATTTACTGCCAATAAAGCAAGAGACTATTCAGCGTGCACACTTCAGTTAGAATAAAAATACCCGTTTGAGTTTTCATCACACATATATAAATACCTTCCTATGCGAACACTGATGACAGATGTGCAGCTAATCTACCATGTTAACTTCATTTGAGAAATTGTGGTTTTGTTCAAACTTTATTAGCTAAACTCGAATTGATCCTGTTAAGTTTTAACTCAATATTTTACCTGGCTCAAGTATATTTCCAGAATGCATACAACTCAACAGCTTCCCTTTATTTGCAATACATTCACATAAATTTCCTGTTAAAATAATCAACTTCTATTTGTTTCAATGTGTTTTGATTAAAACAAACAAAAAAAGTAGGGTGAGAGAGAAATCACAGTGTGTAAATCCTTCTTAACACCACAACCTACACAACCTGGTTTTATTTATTTATTTATTTGAGTGACTAACACAATAAGGTCACAACAGCACATATGTTTGGCATATGCATTTCATCATTGATGATTATGCTCTATCCAAAAAGTAGCCTCAGAATGATAGGTTACTCCAAAATCTCCTACAGGGCATTAAAACAAAAGGAAATAAATGTCCATGAATCACTTATTGTTCCTTGACTTTTTTTTCTTATTGCATTCTAAATTATTTAAATATACTATTAGGCATCATATTGGAAAAAACAGATGTTTTCTAATTATGAACTGATTTTACAGTGTGATGGTGTCACATATTTAAATTACAAATACACATTTTTAGCATTCCAGCTGTGCTTTACAAGAGTTTAATTTGCTTCTTCTGATATGTCACATTGCACCTGCCTTTTTAAAACTCCTATAAATGTAAAACATTGCTCAAACACAATTATTAAGACATGTTGAAGAATTCTAAAGATCCTGAATAGCTTATAGAGGATGAATTTTATATAAAGATTCAATAATGAATCTACCAAATGGGTATTTGGAGTAACATTTACAAATATTTTTAGAGGAATATGAATTTGGACTGATGATTTGTGTGTGTGTATATATAATATATATATATATGGATGAAAAGTAGTATATAGAATTTGATTTTATTTTTTATAGCTCCTTTCATATTTACTATATTTTCAAACACAGCCATACAAACTTAAGTTTGAAATACCTGATGTGTATTAACACCATGAAAATAAAAATTTAGCATCTAGTGGATGGAAAGTAAGAAGGCACTGTTCCTGGAGATTGAACATTAGTTAAAATTCTATTCCTTCTCTTTTCAAGGACAACTCCATGACATAAACAGATTGATCAATTACTTCAGAAAAAAATTTAAAAAACTACGAGTTTACATTCATTTGAATTGTCCTAAAATATCAGTGACCAAAGAGTCCACAGTAATGGGCCCATTTTTGCCAGATCATCTTTATCTCATTGTGTGGTAGGGTTTCTTAGAAGTGTTTGAATTCTGTGGGAAACATTTCTCCAACATAAAGTTCACTGACACCATAGGGTTTAAATTGGCATGCAGTGAGTGTTAAATAAATTCACCTACTATGTGAATGAATATATACCTGGGGACAAAAGCACCACTAACTAAATAGGTCTTAACATAAGGTGTTATAAAAAGTGGAAATGGGCTCTATATTTTATTCCTGGAGTCCACAGAAATTTATTAAACTTAAAAATAAATAAATTCAGAGAAACTGTATATAAAATCTACATATAAAATCTATACAAAGGAATATTTATTTTACATTTATTAAACATATTCAAGAGGTATTTATTTCTTGATATATGCCCTAAAAATACAATGATTGTTTCAGAAATGTATATTCATATTAAAAGTGACTACGAGAGAAGAGCTCGAAAGGAAATAAACCAGATGTAAGTTATTCACCCAATCTTGTTGTTTCAAAATAATAAAAAGAAGCTTTGCCACCACACTATTTTGAAGAATTGACATGTTTAAATGATAGCATGGGGTGTTTTTTCCCCCTTTTTCTATTTTCACAATAATGGCTGAAAATAAAGCATTTATAACCCTTTCAAATCTTAATATGACTAAATGATTTATTTCTGTAAAAACTGATTTCACTGTCCTCAGAATAAAATATTCAAGACAAAGCCAGTAAGAATGTATACACTGTGAAACTGGACCCCCCCCCACTTCAGTGTGAGTAGCTAACATAATGGTGAATTGACTTTTTTTAAAGAGAAGTCTGAAGATTAAATGAGGATGGTAGAAGTATTACGGTAATAAATTTTACTAGCAAACAAATAAAATCACATTGTAAAACCTTTCCAAAAAAAGAGGCTTTAACTGCAATGCATAATCATATATAAAAACCTAAAATGGAAATTTTTATCCATTAAAGTGTGAACAAGCTAATTCAGAATAAATGGGAGGGCATTTGGAACGATAAAGTGTTCAGCCAGCTCTCTTATTGAACAAAGACGTTATTTTAATCATAAGGTTACTGACTGCAAAGCAAAGTGTTTCTGCCAAACACAGAACTTACGAAAGGCCTCATCTGTAAGTCTTATTTTCCATAGGCTGTAATGGTCTGTCACAGCCTGAGACTGACTATCTTGACCAGATTTCTCTTTTTAAGTGTCCTGGGCCACCCATCTTGCTCTCTGGGCATAACTTTCTGGGTGAATATCGAGCAATCCATCTTAGCCTTTAGTGTCCTTCAACTACAAATAGGCTCCTGAGTTCCAGGAAGTCACCTGTGTGAGGACAGGTAAAATGAGGGTGATGTACCCCCTGGCTCTTTGTTTCTGGTTACCGGCCCTTATTTATATACACCACTCCTCAAATATGTGTCCTGGCTCTGGATTTGGCTTCATGTTTACTACCATTTAAGTGTGGCCATCTCAAGGTTGGAAGACGTTAATGAGCCTTTGGATTTCTACCAAGTAGGAAGTCCAAGGAATAAAAGGAGGGGCCCAATTGTGCTTTGAAAAGGAGCCCTAAACTAAAGATGTACAACGGCAGGCAATATTTAATTCTTTCTGAAACTGACAACCAACACTACATTCAGTCTGCCATAAAATGACAGTGACAGACCTCAGTCTAAGTCAGAAAGTCTCTTGCAGTTGCAGAAGCAGCTGTCTATTCTGAACAGGGAGAGGACTGTGAATTCAAAAGCTGCATGCATGAATGAGAGGTGTCTTTAAAAATGGCTCCCTCGGGATGCTCAAAACTTGAGAGACGGTTTTCCTGAAATGCTATTCTCAACACACAGAACCTCAAAGAACAGATGATTTAATTTAGAGAATAAGCAGAATTGCAGGTTAATAAACAAAATTGCAAAGATCTTCTAGATATTATCAGCTGACCCATACTCCCAAATCCTCAGCTTTGTAACAGTCCCTGTCAATTCCCTTCTATACATCCCTTTCTTCATTATACATGATAAGTCCTTAGGAGTCTCTAATGAGAACATAATTTGTACCCCGTATTCTCACATCGGTGATGGTGAGGCCACCACTTTTGAATCCTCAGAAAAGCCTTAGGTCTGATCCTCTATTAACAACTTTATATAGAAGGTATATTGGCTGCCCACTATTTTATCTTCAGCCTGTGGGGTGCTTCTCTTTGTGGATCATACATGTTCTGTGTTAATATCAGCGTTACTCAGGGGCGCCTAATTCGTCCTTCTCTATATATACTTGAAACACAGGGGAGAAAAAGGATAAGTTGCCATAACAGTGGAAACTTGACATGCTAATAAATAATCTGATATATTCCAGGAGAAATCTCATGTAATCAAAGAGTAGATGGAGCCCTGAAATAAGACAAGAGGGTTAAAGGAAATGAAAGTTGAGGATTTTTAGTCACCTTCACTGTGTACCTCTTTCCAGCAACATGGTAGCTCTGCTGATCAATAAAAGCAGGAACTGAGCAGAAGCTACTTTATGAGGTAACCAGAACTAATTCTTCTTCACTGTGCCACTCCATCCTCAGCCCATCAGTCCATCCTGTTCTATGTTCTTTTATAGACTTCAATTTTAGTAAGGTACCATATGAAGGGTGGAATGGGCAGGGACACACTGAACCTGAGACCAAAGTGTCTGAATTAAGAAGAACCCTGGAAGAGATGCTACTTGAGCGTTAGAGATTTTATGTATTACTTCTGGAATAAGAAAATCTGAATGATGCTTAAAAATATTCAAATCGAGATGATCAAAACAGAATGGAAAATTCCTCCCCTGTTCAAAAGGAGGTCACAAGATAGATGACTATGTGGCACTAGACATCTGGCCATCGGCCTAGATTTTAGAGGAGTTCTAATAGCAAGGAAAACAGTGATATGTTCTAAGAAGAACCTACTGACCCCAGCGTGGTAATTTATAAGTCTCACCTGGATAGATGGCATCTCATTTCCAGATAAGCAAACCAACAAAAAACAGGCAAGTAAAGGATTCTCCAACATAAAATCAGAGGACAACAGCACAGAAGAAACAGAGAAAAAGCATACACACAAAAAAAGCTGTCCCTTAACTAATGGGAAAAAACAACCCATCTCCTTAGTGTTCTCAATAAGATTTAAGAAAAGGTACCCTCAAAAGCAAGAGATGCATGGTAAAATGATCCAGAAGCAGACTGGTTTGAAAAGAGAGTTAGTTGAGATGCATATGTAGGTAATAAAGAAGCTGAAGGAATTAAGAAAAGACTGAAAGGGATCCAGAATTCTATTATCATTGAATCTGCATTAAAGAAACAGCGCTCAAAGGTGCTGAAAAAAATTTGTTCCCTGATTCTGAAGCCAACACAAGGTACATTTCCAGGGCACAAAGGAAAAGGACAACAACAAAAAAACAATGAGTCTTGATACAAAGGCTATAGAAGAAGAAGAATGGAAAGCCCTCCTAAGGACTAATGTAAAAAAAAAAAAAAAAAAAAAGGAAGGTGGGAGTATAAAAATATAATACTCTGTTAGTATCTGAAAAAATATATATAGGTTATTTACAAAGAAGTAAAAAAAAGTCAAATTGGTTTTACACTTCTGTTGGACTTCATTAAATACTGGGTGACATGAAACAATGTCTACACGATTTTGTGGGGAAAAGTTTGTGACCCAAGAATTCTACATACAAACAATTGTGGTACATCGACAAGGCAATAAAAAGATATTCTCAGGTACACAAGGGCTCAGAAAGTATGACCTATATACCTTTAAAAATACTCAGTGATATATTTAAGCTAAGAGAGAATATAGAAAATTTTTAAAAATAAAACTAACAAAATATTAATATAAAATAAATAAAAATATAAAAATTTAAATGTAATAATTAAGATGAATGAATAGTTTTAAAAATGGTTCTTGTGAGAGAAGAAGCATAGTGTTTTAAAAAATCATTATTTAACATTTACTGTTCGGATCTAACACCCTAGATTATATTAACACAAACTGGAAATTAATGTAAAGCAAAGAAAGTAGTAAAGGAGGCAATTTCCTCATCTTACACAGTGGCTAATCAAAAGCAGCTTTTTCTCTATGCTGGTAATTAGAGAAATATAGGCCTAAGAAGTTTTATTTTAATATAAAAGTTAGTTACTAGTGCTAGAAACAAATATATACCTCATAAATACCTGTAGGGAGAAAAAAGCAAACAAAAGAAGGAAAGAAGGAATCGAAAGAATGAAGAAAAAAATAAACAATCTATAAAGCAGCAGAGACAACAAAAGGAAATAAGCATAAAAACTGTTTCAAACAAATATGAGAAATAATAGCAAATACATCAATTATAACACAAAATATTAATATGTAAAACTATTTTTAAAAGCAAACAAAATATCTGAGATGGGGTGAATCGTTTTGAACATTGCTCCTAACGGAAACACAGCTAACACAAAAGACAAAGACAGATTAAAAAGAAAATGAAATCTGTCAATACTGCACATTCACAATAAAAAGAAAGCTGAGGTCACAACTATAATATTATAAGAATTAGAATTAAAAACTTAAATGGAACAAAAAAGAATCAAAATATAATAAGTAAAATCTGCCATGTAGTTACAATAATAACAATAAAATTTTATGCTCTGAATAATTAGTATCTAAGTAAAAAAGAAGGCTATTAATTATAGTGGGAGACATTAGGCTAAGCTGAAATAAATAAGTAAATGATTTAAAGAATTTAAGGAAATTGTAATAACAATCTAGGATCTACTGAATGCTTACTATGTGCTAAGCATTGTGCTAAATTCTTTAATATGTAGCTCATTAGCTGTTAATAACTCTGTAAGGTAGGTGTATGGTCCTGTTCATACACTGAGAGACCGAGACGAAGACTTGCATCAGTTGTTAACTTAATACAATTGGTGGTGCCAAAGATGTACTTCAAACTGTCTGTCTCTTAGAGAAACTGAAAAGAGTTTCAGAAAATGGCCAAATATAAACTAAATATATAAAAATAAATAATTTTCCTCTATACATACAATAACAGGATAGGGAAAAAAATGTTTCTCAAAGTTTAACAAAACCATGAAGTTCTCCCCAGAGAGAACCTTAAAAAAAAATACTCAGGAAAAATACACAGATTTTCACTGAAAAACATAAAAGAATACATAAATCGACCTTTTGTGTCTCAGATATAGACAGCTAAATTTAGTAAGAATATCAATTCCTCTCTATTTCATGGGCTTAGTGTTATCACAATTAAAGTCTCTGATTTTTTTTAACTTGCCAAAGTGATTTTAGAGTTCAATTTTAAAAGGAATACAGGACTTTCTCTAGACTTATGTTGTGTGTCTGGTGAGAAGAGAGAATATATCCTTCTTGCCTAGCATCCCTAGCCCAGAGGAGGAACTCCATAAATATTTATTGAATGAAAAATAGCTAAGAAAATTTTGAAATATATCCTAATTGTTTCTAAATAAATGAAACTAATTTTTCTAACATTCCAACTAGTGAGTAAAAACTTGCCTCAATAAAGGTTAATACCTTTGATATAGAAAAAAAATCCAAATTGATAGGAGGGATGTAAAAATATTTGATGGTTCCAAGGAAACAATTAGCAATGAAAACAATTTGTTTATGGGAATATTCATTCAAGAATTATTAATAATACAAATTTATCCCTACCTGATGGTAACAGAACAATAAGATTAATTATAAAATGTCCATATAATGAATAACATGTAGCCTTTTAATGTGCTATTGAATATTTAATGCCCTTTATTCAGTTTGTCCTTTCCACAAATGCTCATAATGTAATGGTAAAACAAAAACCAAAACGCAAGAGTATAAACAAATCATGGCCTGATTTTTTTTAAAACAATATATTGATTTGAGAAGTACTGAAAAAAAAAAAAAACAAGGAAGAAATATATTGAAACACCAACTGTAGTTATATCTGAGTTGTGGAATTAATCATTACATTTTTTTCTTATTTACATATTTCTAAATTTCCATATTTTCTATACTGAGTTTACTTAACTCTGAGAATGAGGAAAAAAATGGTTCTCTAAAGACTAGTTTATTCAAGGTAATAGAGCCAGATTACTAAAAGTGAAAAGAAATCTGGCCTTACTTTCTATTTTGGTGTCTCCAAATTTCAGGGGATGTCAATTTCCATATGCTGTAAAAATCCTGGAAAAATCTGATTTCCAATCTGTGGAACCAAAATAGGAACTTTTCTCCGAACTACTGTTTTCCACAGTCTTTCTTACACTCTTCACCTGAGACCCAAAACATCAAACTGGAAATATTTGTGTTTTTAAAAATGAAAGCCTTAAGATAATTTTTTAAAACACCCCTTTTCTCGTTTGTGCAATAGACATAAGAAAGGAAGGTTTCATTGAGACAAAAGGAGTAAAAAGTGTCGATGAAGCACACAGAGACATTTAAAAATAGTAATCAGAACAAACTTCTTAACAGCAGGGTTAGCAAAATGATGAAAACACGAAACAGCAATACAAATGCTTGGAAAAAATAGTATATGTTTAATGTCTTTGATGGTCCTTAATATTAAACAAACAAAGATATCCAGGAATTAGAGCAAAGGCTCCTTATGGGTGTTATTAATTGGAACATCATACCTTGCCACTGAGAATTGAAGACCATTTCACCAACGACATTGAATCACCTTTGGAACGTATCAGTATTTGAGGAGAGAAACTAAGAGTAAGTTTCCATTTGTTTCTGGAGATTTTAGCAAGATAATAAATAATTTAGATAACATATTCTAAATCCTTAGAAGAAATGAGAACCATATGCAAACAGTCCCAATAAAGGATTGGTAACCTTTTAATAAAACTCTGTTCATCTATGCATAACTATAGCCTCACTTCAACACTTGTAGATAAGTCTTGATGCTGATGAGTTCATTTTAGGAATATATAACTTAACAAGTTGTCAGGTTTAAAATAGGAACATGAATCTTACTCATGAGTCTTTCATTTTTAATGGATAAGAGATGTAGTGGCTTTTGAAGCTTCCGGATAAGGAAGCCTAGACCAAATGAAGCTTTTAGGGACTGACTGTATATGCACTCACATGTACAGAATTACCCTGGCAACCACCCCAGTGGGATAGTCTACGATGGGAAATCTAATTTTCACAGAGCAGAACTCTACAGATGTGGAAACCCTTAAATAACTTAAAGCCAGTATTAACAACAATACTTAAAAAAAAAAAATAGCATCCTAAGTTATATGGTACACTTATAGTTTGCCATTATACAATCTGCCATGATTGTCACAACAGCTCTGAGATATAAGCAGGAAGGGCATTATTCCTATTTTGTATGGGAAGTCACTAGAGCCAAGAGGAATCAGCAGTTTATTAGCTCATACGGCTCAGACCACAGGTGGGACTAGAACCTGGGTCTTGGGAAGCCTTTTCTAGTATTCTTTCCACTAAATCATGTGGGTTTTCAAGGAAACAACTTTCCAAATAAGGTCCCTCCTACTCTCCCTTGGGTAACTTTAATAAACTCAGTGTAAAACAAACAACAAATTGGCTGTTCCCAAGCAGATGGTGCTGCTCAGCTGCGGTTAAGCAAGGAGGCCTCCAACACGCCAAACTTTCACAAACGGTACTTACTTACTATTTTATCATGCTGATGGAAGCAGGCAGTTCACATCCAGTCCCCCTACTATGAGAGCACGGGCCACAGTCCTGTTCACTGCCCTGCTAGAGCTAGATGGGACCAGCTCACTCGTGGAAGAGGGTTGTGTGGGATACAACGAGGCACACAGTGTTGCCAGCACGCTTTGCCCCAGAAGCAAAATCCCAAATCTAGACAGAAAGGAAAAAGGCAATGGGGGGCCAACATCCACTGGTATGTGGCAAATAGGTTACAGCTGTGCCATGAGGTAACAATGGCAATAAAATTTTGTGAAAATACAAAATTTTTCTTTGGAACTTTTATGAAAATTTAAAGTTTAATATTCTCCCCAGTACTTGATTTCCTTTTTCTTACTAGAATTAAACATTAAAAAAAAGTAATTACTATTTTTTAACCAAGAACCATATAGACATCACCCAGTCCCTTCCACTATACCCTGATACCATTCACATATTATTATTTTCTATGTCCTTAGGTGAAAAATTTATACACATTTATTGAGCACCTACTGTGTATCAGGAATAATTCTAGGTGCCGAGATGCAGCCAAGAATAAAAAAAAATGTGTGATCTCATGAAGTTTACATTCTGAGTAAAGGAAATAGGGCAGTGAAAACACCCACAAAGAATGCAGGGTAGTGTTTAGGACCAAGAATGAAACTACAGCAGAGTCAAAAGTGAGAGAGTGACCACCAGGGGTGCTATTTGAGAGAGGTCAATGGGGACAGACTCCAGAAGGGAGACTGGCAGGGAGAATGTTCAGGAAGCAGGAGTAGAAAACTCATAGTCCCTGAGGGGGGATTTTCTGGGTGGTTCAAAGAACGGCAAGGAAGCCAGGGTAGCGGGAGTGGAGAGAACAAGGGAGAAAGTGTAGGGGATAAAAACAGAGCACAGGAGATCCAAGCAGGCAGTCAGAGTCTGGAAAAGTTGTAATAAGGCCCAAAGAAAGGCCAAGCTAAGCCAGACACTTCTGGACAGAAGTCCTAGTAAAACGTGAGCATCCCTGCACCCCTCCTTAGACAGGCCTTTCTCTCTGCTTCCAACTGTGCCAGAGTCTCCCAATTAGCCCTTCTCAATCCCTTCGACTCACATACAACCACCTCCACCTGGCTGACTGCCACGGCTTCAGTGGCTCCCCAAAGACCTGCTATGGGAGGATGAAATCTCCACACTCACTGGCTCATCACTGTATGAAGCCACCTCACCCTCTGAGCCTACTCTGCTCCATTCTTATGCATGCTCACCTCTAAAGACACTAGTCTATTTGTAATTTCCAAGCAGGCTATGCTCTCTCAAGCCTTCAGATACACAGTTCCTGCGCTGTGGTGCCCTCTCTCCACCCTCCCTGAACCTGCTCATAGCTGTCTGCTGAACTCCTACCCGTTCTTCAAGCCACACTTACATACCACTCCTCTGGGAAGCCGCCACCAACCACTTCTGAAAAATTAATCCCTCTTACCATAGCACTTACCTACTCACCCACTTCTATCCTATTCTCCTCCTCTAACCTTTACGGAGGGTCAAGTATGTGTCAGAGTCCTGAGATGAAGATACGAAGATGATAGAGTCATGTTCTGGAAAGATGTGTGCTCTTGTCAGAGACAAACCAACATAATTTTATATTACATTACTATTATTTTAAAAAATGCTATGATATGAAATGCTCTGGGAAGATCGACTTTCTTTTTCCTTCCTAGTAGGGAGGAGCAAGTTGTCAAGAAAAGCAGCAGGAGGGAGAGCATGGTTTGAGTTGGATCCTGAAGGGTGAATGGAGACTTACCACTTGAACGAGAAAGGGCAGCACACACCCCAGGACAAAACAGTAAGAACCCAGGTGTGGAGATGTGATAGTGCCTAGCATTTAAGGAGGGGGGGGGGGGCTAGCAGGGAATGAGCAGCACGGACTGGCTGAGCTCTGGTGAGGGTAGCTCAAGAGGAGCCAGAAAAGGCAAGAGGCAACAGATTCTGAAGGGACAAGTTGCTTAATAGGCGATGGCGGTGGTCAGAGGTTTAAAACCAGGAAGTGACACCCTCAGATAAGGGTTTTAGAGAAAAATAACTCTGGTGGCAATGTGCGGGATGAGGTAAAGGGAAAGGACGGCTATTGCGGCACTTACCCAAACTATACTGAAACTGAGCTCTTAATGCTTTTCGTAATTTATTTTGTTTTGTTTGCTTGATCTGGTGGAATTCTGAAGAGCCATGATAGTGTCTCCATGTAAATAATAGTCACTCAATGTTTGCCAAACGAAGTGAGCGAAAGAAAAAGAAAGAAGAAAGAAAGAAAGAAAGAAAGAAAGAAAGAGAGAGAGAGAGAGAGAGAAAAGGAAAGAAAAAAGAAAAGAAAAGAAAGAAAAGAAAAGACCAGACAAGACAAGACATATATCAAGGGGAACTTATTTTTTAATTTGAGAAAAATCTAATCTGGAGTCAAGTTTCCTAAAAGTATATTATCAGGATTATGAGTTTATCTTGTCTTATTGTGGTATCAGGTCTTCCACATAACTAGTTTAAATAACTGAAAAGTTCATTTCCTAACACCAGAAAGTACTTTTTTTAATGTCAATGGAATTCTCTTAAGACAAATTGCTTTTTTGCTTCCTTAAGTAAAAGCCATAGAGGTTAATGTTTTCTTGAGACTAACGTAGACAGACATCTACCACAGCATACTGAGGCAGCATGGTACAAGAGAATGACATCATAGCTTGGGGAGTCACACAGACCCGAAGAAATCTCTGCAATTGCCACTTACTAGCTGTGGTGGTTTTTGATAATTTAAAATATCAGTTTGAATTTGCTCATCTATAAAATGGGAACACTGATAACCTAAATTGTGGGATAAAGTTAGATGATACATGAAAAAGCACCTGACACATAGTACGTGCTCCAGGGACTGTATTTATCAACGTCAATGGAGTCAGCAATTTTCCAGTTTTATGTTTTCCAAAAACATCAGGCTACTGGCTGTCATTTCAGATATCATTTGTCTGCATCTCACAGGCCCCTCTTTCCTCAATCTTCCTTCTCATTAGGTATTTCTAATCTTCAGTTATTACCAGATAATATATGCTCCTTAGTAAGCATAGATAAAGCAACAAGTGTCTGAACGAAGGAAGGCCCCGAAAGATCACAGTTGGGGTGAAAATGTTTTGTGAAACCAAACTGGAATGTTCTGAAATCTGCCTTGCTAACTTTCTAATTCCAAATTGTATCCTAAATTGTTAATAACATCAGACGACTGTCTTCTTCAGACTACTGACGATGTGGTTATGTGGAAAGTAGAAATCTACCAGGCTAGACTGCTTGGAACAAATTATATGTTGATAAAGGTGAAAAGAGTTTGAGGCAAAAAAAATAATTCATTAACAATTCAAAATGAAAACTAAAACCTATGGTGAGGAAAAATGTCATGAGAAACCAGAGGGAAGAACAAAGCCACTAGACTACAATAAAAGACTTCAGTTACTGGGTAGGGAAAGGAAAAATAGAGTTTATTGGAAGTAATTTAGTGACTACTTATGGAATTACAATAAAGGTGACAAAAATCCCAGAATTTGTAAGGCAAATGTAAATATAAATATAAATCAATTACTGGCTTATTATTTCATTAAATTGAAGATGGAAAGGACCAATTCTTGAGTCACAGCATTTGCCTCCTGGGGTCCTAGATAGCTTTCCCTGTCAAATTAAAATAAAAAAGATAAATAAACATGAGAAATTAAGAATGTCGAAGTGTATGAAGGGAAAAGGAAAGAAGGGGGGAAATGATGTTTCACAATTATTATCCAGGCTAAGAGAAACAAAATTACTTGATCATAAATTCAAGATAATCTGGTTTTCTTTATGAGTTCCCATTTTATTAATGAAAGGAAGGTAACACCTTATTGTACCCGGGTGAATTAAAATGCCTATTTGAAGAAGCAATCCTCCATAGGGGTCTTTAATAGAATCTGTGAATGGTTCTAGAGCCAGATAATTTAGCTGTAAAAAGGCAATATTAATATTAACCTCTCCATGTGCACAGACCTACCTTGAGGGGCATAGGGACAGGGAAATGTTAACAGAATGAACCAGGCACATCATTTCTTTTTTTAAAAAAAATCTGAACTATTTCAGGGGCAAAAATTGGATAAACCTCTTCTACAAAATTGCTTGCAATGTGCACTGTTACCCCTTTGTGCCTCTTGCTCCTGACAACACTGACCAGCAATTCAGCACTTCCAGCGCTGAATGTTATTTTCTAACTTTGTATTCAGGGCATATGACTTGTAAGAAGTCTAATAGCAAAGCATTTAATCGAAATAAACGGAATAGAAAATGAATTTCCAAATGCAGAACAGCCTCTACAGGAGCCATGACAACACATTTCCAAATTAGAGGCAGGTGCTCAGTAGGGCCCCCAGAGACTATGACTTAATAAAATAAAAACAGATAATTTGAGGGAAGAGGCAAATGTATTTTACTCAAGCAACTAGTCAGTCGGTAAGAAATACAGATATTCTCTCTTTGCTGTTAGTTTTTTATGGAAATGCCAATATATTTCACTCACGATCTCACCTCTGTCCTCATCACCATCTTCCAGATTATTGCAAACCTCTTAGTATTGCTGTCTCAAACCCTTTTGATCTGTCCTAGGTAGCACCTGGATTCCTCTTCCTGATGCCCACATGACTGTCCTACTCAAACACCTTCAACTGCTCACCATGAATTACAGAACTCCCAGAGGAGCTTCCCTTAACTGCCAATTATGACCTTTTACCACAAGGACTCAAACTATACTTCAGCCTTCTAATTCATTAATCTTCAAACCTGGATTCCTCTCACTGGTATGGTTTGCTATTACCCAAATGGCTCCATGCTCTTCATAATCCGGCTACATTTTCCCAACGTCTAGATTTCCTTTTTTATTCCCATCTCCACATGTTAAAAGCCTACCAATTCTTCAAGTCCTAACTCAAGTGCCACCACTTCCAGGAAACTGCCCCCTAACTATTCCACAAAGAAGTAGGCTCTTCCACCCCCTAGCTTTCTTGGATACTTAACGAATTTCACCTTACAGTACAATTATTTATATATCTTATATATCTTGTTTCATTTCTCCCTCCCCACTAAGACAAGTTATTGGAAGAAGTAGTTTAGCTTAGTAGGAAAAAAACAAACAGACTTTTTAGCCCAACAAAGCAAAGTTTGACACTAAGATCTTTTACCAATTAGCTGTACAACTAAGCAAGGAATGAGATTTCCTAAATTGTTTACTCAACTGTAAAATGGGTGATAAGTATATATACCTGAATTCATGCCATAAGAATGAATGACACTGCATGTACTGCTAGCACAATCCCAGGCATATACTAAGTGCTCAATAAATGACAGCTATTATTGCTACTGAAAGTGGACATAGCTTACTATCAATCTATGTGCTTGAGAGAGCAAATAATAATTAGCATGCCTTGCATATACTGGGTATTTGACCAATGTGGTTTGAACAAAAGAAATAATAAATAAGTGAACATCTCGAAGATTTTTTTCTGATCCCACGGAATACTCTCAAAAGTAAGCAAATGGTTAGAAGCCTGACCAGAGCAGGAATGTGATCACCACAATCCTTTCCCCCTTGAAAACACTACTACTATCACCATCTTTAACCCTATTCAGCAACGAGAATATCCACACCAATGGAGTAAATTTGAGATCCATCCAAAAACATCTAAATTTGATGTTACGATGTGGTTTTGATATTCGTATTTAATTTAGGAATATTTATTATTTTAGAATTCACAAGGCATTGAACTAAATTGTTACAGATCACTCTCTGCTTATAACTATTTCCTCTTCCTTTTTTCCCAAGAGAAATACCTCCCATTCGCCTAAGTAGAAGCAAGGCACCTGCTTAATAGGAGTTACTTTTTGCTTTGGATGTTTTCTTGGCTGTATATATTTTACAACTTCTCAATGTTGAGGGGAAGGTGGCTGCATCTTCCAGAAATGACCACAGCAATATTCCAGGTCCTACATGCTCTTTCAGATTCTTTTCAATCCCCATGAAGAAGTGGAATCTATCTCTCCTTCTCTTGAACATGTCAGGCCTCAGACCAACAGAGTGTGCAGATGTGATGTTACATGACTGTCCAACTCAGAAGGGTACAGCTTCTGCCCAGGACTCTCTCCGCATGTTATGAGGAGGCTGAGATCACATGGAGAGGTCACAGGTACATATTCTGGCCAATAACCCCAGCTAAGTTTCAGCCCAAAGTCAGTATCAACTGTCAGAAGTGTGAGTGTGCTAACTTCAAATGATCCTCAGCTTTCTAATCGTCCAGCTGTGGCCCAGACATTTTGGTGTGGAGACAAGCTGTCCCCACCATGACTTGACTGGAATTTCTGACCCTTAGAATCAATTAGCTTAATAAATAATTGTTTTATGCTGGCAAATTTGGGGATAATATTTTTATGCAGCCATCGTAACCAGAACAGTAATTAGGTATCTTGGTTTTTAAGTTTTCAGCTAAAATGTAGGTTTCATAAGTAGGGAGAAAACGAAACAACAGATGAGTTGAACAAGTTATTTAAACCCTTAGTACGATTGATTAGCATGTCAAAAGTGTGCCAACTCCATCCTCAAACAGTTAAAAGTTAGCTGTATAATAACTGAAGAAATAAATAAGGTTTTGCTTTACATACTACTTACTAGGAAGCCAGAAATAGACAAATTGACAATAAACCCAGCAATATGCAGAATTAATCCCGTACTCACGATTATTTAGCAACTGTCTGAAAAAGTCCATTTTTGTCTTTCTGAGAGTTTTGAAATGATTTTTGAAATAAAGCTGGAAACCATTAGGGCTTTCCCCACTTTTCTTTTGTTTTATTGTCTAGCATGAAGCCTCATTTTATTACAGCACATGAGAAATCTTAATTCTTAGTTAAAATCTGAGAACACTGGTGGTACATGCCCATCATAAAAACTGCACACATATGTGGAAGGAACAATAATGCCTGGTTTTTTTCCCAGGTTCTATTTTCTGGTCAATAAA
The DNA here is from genome assembly GCA_030068075.1 of Paguma larvata. Lineage (NCBI taxonomy): Eukaryota > Metazoa > Chordata > Mammalia > Carnivora > Viverridae > Paguma > Paguma larvata. The sequence goes on from CM057836.1 coordinate 61,478,298, forward strand.
ATATTATTCCCATTACATACATCAGATAAGTGAAGGCCAGAGGAATTCTGTATCTTACCAGCTTATACAGCTCCGAGGAGCAGAGGACTAAAATTCAAGGCCCCTTTCTTTTATTGCAAGTTCTTTCTCTAATGACACTACATCTCAATAGAAGGATGAATGATAGTTATACTATGTAAACAAAAAGGTAAAATTTCTTACTTTTCTAATAATAAGTCAAATAAAATTGGTCAATGTGAACCATTTTCTCTTCTCAAGGTATATGGACTCTACTTCCATCCTACCAACTGCAGCCATGAAGACAAAGGGAGGCCACTATAGCTTTGCAAAAAGGCTAAGAGAAGTTTAACCCTCTCTGCTTCCCATTCCCCCAGGAAAATCAATGGGAAAGGAGCCATGTCTATACCGTTTGTAGAGTAGGATTACAATTAGCCTGGGCCCTTTTTTTTTTTTTCTTTCAGTTTTTGGTTTTATTTTCTGTCAATCTATCTACCTATGTCAGTTGTGTCTATCTATCATTTTGCCTTGACTCGTTAAGCCAGAATCTTCTATTTTGGCTCCGATATAACCAATATTTTATCTGGTTTCTTGCATTCAAAACAGAAGAGAAAGTCATATGTGGTCTCTTGTTTTCCCAAGGATTCATGAAATTCATTAATCCCCCCCCCCCGATATGCTTATTTATCTTAGGCCGTATTTCTCCTTGCCTGGAAAGAGGGATACTTGCTGACTTACTACAGGTGGAATATATACATAAAATCTGTAAATCGCAAAGGATCTAAATAGTTGCTACAGTTTCTCAATGCTCTAGCCTTGAATAGAAAGAAGGCTTTAATGGAAAGAGGGAAAAGAAACCACCATTTCAAGTAAATTAAAAGCAACCTCCCGGCAAAGGACTACACCTGCAAAATAACTTTCCTTCTAGTATGAAATTTAGAATAGAGTAACAGAAGGAGCCCATTTCCAAAAGCAGTGGCTTCCAATCCATTCATTTAGTTCACTCACTAAAATTCAAAAGTCAGTTCATTGTCGAATCCAGTCATTATGCCATAATATTGGGCTTTAACAAATTGAGATTTCTTTTATGTATTTGTTCCTCTGTGCTGGATAAAAATAGCACTGAGTGAAAATGCCAGTCACAAACTTAGGGGTAGACAGAACTGCCAAGGAACATAAGCTTAGATTCTGATGATGCAAATGTATTTCAAGAAACTTCATTTCCGCACAAAATCTATTTAACAATTTCTTAACAATTGAGCAATTACTGAAGTCCCCATACTCTGGATGTGTACCAAGTGAGTGAAAGTTGATTAAGTTGAAATTGGTGGCAGGTCTCCTGGTATGAAGAGAGGAGGGCCTGATGCCCTTGTTAATTAGACCCACTGTGGGAAAGAACAATATGAAGCCAAAGCTGGGTGCTAAGTTCGCAACTTTATTATTAACCTCTGCATGTTCCTCAGGCCCAAATAACACACAAGGAGCCCAAGCTAGAGTTCCTTGTTCCCTACTCCTCACCTTACCATTCAGACTGAAGGTCCATTTTGAAACCTCAAAAGCCCTCAAAGCTCTCTGGGGGCCATGGCGGGGGGATACTGGGCAGGGATGAAGCTAACCAGAAACCATAGAGCTGTGGTCTCTAAATGGCTCACCTGGCAACAGTCTCCTGTAGATTTTGACAGGAATATTTTCAAAATTCCCCAATACGTACAAAAAGCATACTGAAGCAGTAGGAGACATTCTTCCTGCTTTTTTAGATAAGGTCAAAAGAGCCTGGAAATGCTCAGGTGGTGTTTGGAATGTACCCTGAAACCCTTTTCTTACTAGTCAGATAACCTGTCAGCAGTAGTAACAACACAGGCATTATTGATTGACTCACTTTCTGGAAGGCAATGCCCAGATTTTCTTTTCCTCTTTACCAAAAAAATGAGTTAACTGGTTCAAGCACATTTAACCAACAAATAATGAGATTATATAATATTTTTGGTTAAAGAAATTCCATTGCCAGGGTGCCTGGGTGGCTCAGTTGGTTAAGCGTCTGACTTCGGCTCACGTCATGATCTTGCAGTTTGTGAGTTCGAGCCCCATGTAGGGTTCTGTGCTGACAGCTCAGAACCTGGAGCCTGCTTTGGATTCTGTGTCTCCCTCTCCCTCTCTGCCCCTCCTTCATTCATGCACTCTCTCTCTCTCTCTCTCTCTCTCTCTCTCTCACACACACACACACAAATAAATAAGCATTAAAAAATAAAAAGAAAGAAAGAAATTCCATTCCCTAAATTCAGCAGCTTTGCTTTCATTATCAGAGAAAGCAGACATCTAGGGGGGTGTTAGGGCAGCAGAAGTGAAGAAGCCTCCAAGAAAATACTTCAAGAAACGAACAAACAAACAAACAAAAATCTGTATGTATATTCTCTTAAGTCTTGGGCTAAAAGAATCTTCCTCTGGAAGAAAGGGTCAGTGTGGAGGTACTCTCCTGTTCACATGAGTTCCCACCATGGTGACAGGGACTAATAGGCAGAAAGCTCTTCCAGGGATGCCTGGATTCACTTCCATGTAGAAAGGACCACAGGAAGTGTGCAGCCTTTTGCTTCACTAAAGAGAGGAACACCAGTCTGACCTCTTTGTTTGGCAAGATGGTTTTCTTATGAAAATGACCTTCTCCAAAAAGCTACTGTAGTGAATTAATATTAACTCACTTAAAAGTGACATGGGAACTACTCCATACTTCTTTGCTAACTAGTCTAGTGATAATAGCAGTATCATTCTCAGCACACAGATGAGAAAACGAGGAAGTAAAAGATCACTGCCTTACAAGAGTTACACCACTAAGGGGCTGGTATACAATCCTACTATTCCTTGGTTCCTGACTCAATCTTCTCTCTAAATAATTGGGCATATTTTCTATTTTGGACTCTTCTATTTCTTTGATTAAAAAAAATTTATTTATTTTTGAGAGAGAGAGCACATATCGAGTGGGGCAGGGGGAGAGAGACGGGGGGGAGAGAATCCCAAGCAGGCCCCACTCCCAGCATGGAACCTGTGCCGGATCAGTCTCATGATCACAAGATCATGACCTAAGGTGATATCAAGAGTCACATGCTTAACTGACTGAGCCAATCCAGCTGACACTATTTCTTTAATTTTCAATAACACCTACAGTAATCAGAAAAGGGACTCATTGTAATGTTAGTATGTCATCAAAACTTGAAAAGAGAAAGGGATGAAGTAAACAGTAAAGTGATGCTTAATGGTTTCTGCCTGAATTTCATTTATCAGTATCCTTGATTAGCATAGACAGTAGAGAATTGTAGTTCTTCATTGATTTAGTCTAATTTGACTAACAAAGGTTGTGTGTCCCAAGGATCTTATAGCTCAATAAAATAGGAATATATCATCCACCATATCCTGTTCTAGAATAGCTATGTTTGATAAGCAATTCAGGAATTAAGAATAAAAAAAGCAGCAAGCCCTCAGCTGGAAATTAGGAGTGCACATTATTTGTGTGGAAGCCAAGAGAAACACAAAAATGAAAACCATGAAAATTTCATCACTGTTGTTCTGAGTATGCCACCTAAATAGTAAGCCCCAATACACATTTGTGGTGGACCTAGGTGACACAGAACAAGTCACCTCTCCTCTATGCTCACTTTCACCTAAAAATTGTGGCCCTTTTCATGGCCCTAAAGCTACCTTCTCCTCAAAATTATCCCAAACTACTCTGGTGCCTGGATGGCTTAGTCAGTTAAACATTGGACTCTTGATTTTGGCTCAGGTCATGATCTCACGTTTCAGTTCCTGAGATCAAGCCCCACCTCCAGCTCTGTGCTGACAGCCAGGAACCTGCTTGGAATTCTCTCTCTCCCTCTCTCTCTGTCCCTCCCCAACTTGTGCGCATGTTGTCTCTCTCTCTCCCAAAATAAATAAACATTAAAAAAAGAGGCCTATTCCTTATCTTCCCCTTCTGAAGCAGGAATTGTCATTATAACTCACGTAACATTCATTCCACTGTGGTATTTGTGTGGTATTTATATGTGTATGTGTTATCTGTCTTATCACCACAAATGGACCAAAAAAAAAAAAGAACAAAAACAAAAATCATGGATCTTGGAGAAAAATACTCCAGACTTTGGGTCTGCCACTGCATGTACTTAAGCAAGTTGCCTAACCTCTCCGTGCCTCAGTTTCCTCGTTTGAATAACAGGGGCATTGCTCATCTCTGGTGTGCACAGAGAATCAATGAGGTATAAATGCATCAGGTGCTGAGCAGGGGCGCTGACACCAAGGAGACTGTCAGTGAGTACGGGTTTCTCTCCCTTTCTCATAACGAGATTATAAACTCCCAGACTGGGATCACATCTTACATGTCAGCACAGCCTTGAAAGAGGCAGTCACTTCAAATATTTGTGGAATTCGTATTTTGAATAATAATGAGAGAAGTATGAAGAGGTAGAAGGCCAAAACAGCAAGTGCAACTGAAAGAAGCTGATGTTTGGACATATGATATAGTCTCGTTTACTTCAGGAAACGTGGGTAAATGATCCCTGGCAGCCGCTGGAGGAGGAGCAGGAAATGAGGGTTCTGTGTGGATGGGATTCTAACACCAACATGTGACATGGAGGCTGGATAAAGGGGAAGGACCAGAAAGAAAATGGCAAGAGAATCATGCATGGAAAAAGAAGGGGTGAGATGGCAATAAATGCTAGCATCTGAAGGTGATAAGAAGTTTAAAATAACCCATCTCTAGTCTGTTTCTTTGAAAAAGAGATTATAATTTGTTACCAAAAAAATTTAAACAGCATGCAATGCCAAAAAAAAAAAAAAAAGCATGGAAAAAATTTGTTAAGGACTTATCACCTTTGTGACCAGATGCTATCTTCCAAACTAAAAATGCAAAAAAATTTTCATTCAACCCCAGGATTTGGCTAGGGGAGATCTTGAGTAACTGAAAATGAAAATACATTAATCATACTCTATCTCCCCTAGCAGATTAGTGGTGCTAGATTAAGAAGTGTTTCCGGCTCCAAAGAAAACCAAATATAAAATTTAAAAAGATGCATCCTTTTGTAATCCTTTTTAAATTTGTAAAAGGGAAGAAGAGTCAAAGAGCTCAAAGATACTTAAGCTCACAAACTGTGTAAGTGACAAAACCCAACAAAAACTACTACCTTACATCTGGACTCCACCTTAGAAATGCACTACGGAAACATTTCAGTGTTTTACTGGACTCTTCCATAATGACACCCTCCAGAGATCACATTTTGTCCTCACCAGCCCCCGCCCTTTAAAAAAAAATTCACACTGATAAGCACCCATTCAGTTCACTCCTAAGCATCCCGCATGTTAATTTCTCAACAACACAAATTTAATTCCTCTCAGCATTATTCTCCTGTGGTGAGTACCCCTCCATATAAACAAAATGGGGATTCGTTGCCATGGCAACAGAGTGTGACTTTGATCAGCTTCAATGATCATTGGCAGTCACATGCCTTTGATAGATACCAAATTGTGAGTTAGGTTTGATTATCCAATTTTTCAATCTCTGATTCTACAAGAGGCTACTCCCAATTTGCCAGGAGTTGAGAAAGAAGAAAAAGAAAGAAAAGAAACAAAAACTAAGAGAGAGCTGTACTTTTGAGACAGCAGAGTAAAGTGTTCGGTGAATGTAAAATCAATGAGGTAGTGAGTACCTTGCGAATGACTTCTGTTCACCTTCTACATAATTTGGTGCCTGAGCCCTGCCCAGCCACCAGGAAGGAGAGGCTGCTTCCCTTTTCCTGTCATGGCAGATGTAGGTGATATTTAAGGTTGTGTGTGCAGGTGTTTTGGGGGTTGATTTGTGTGGGAAGAGGAGAGGTGGTAGCCTGTAGCTTGACAGAAGAGGAGGAAAAAAAATCTGAACAATGTGTTGAAAAAGACTACAGTCTGAGCTGCACAGGACCAGCTGTTTTTGCTAATTAGAATAACAAAAATAGCACATGCTAAAATGTTTTTCTTTTTTTTCTCAAAAGCAATGAATGCTCTAGGAACTATAAGGAATGAGCTTTAAAATCCATTTAAATGGAGGAACATTTCAGGAACCATATGGGGAAGGAACTGAAAGGGAGAAGGAGAGTAGGGAAATAACATTTGATTTCAGCTGAATTTTTTTGAAGGATGATAAATTGGGGCTATTTTTCCTTTTTCTTAACATTAATAGGAAATGTTTTCCTCATATCTAGATTTAACAAAAATGCCAGTGCTTCTGTATCTTATAGGAATGATGTACGTAAGCGCCATGCCCACTCCTAACCAAGGGAGGGCAGGCACCGAAGGGAGTTGCATACGCTCTGTCATCCATGCTGCATGTGTCTCATCTCCTTCCTCACGTTCCCTCCGAAGCAGTAAAGAGTAATTCAAAAACTTTGAATATAGGAATAGCATTTGTGACAATGACAACATTCTGGACATCTGCACTGTTAGAGTACTTATAATAAAGTCACATGGCCATGGGGAAATTTCACAGAATTACAATCACAGTAATTTGCCAAGGTGTATAACTAGTTTGTTTTCAGCTGTTCTTCTCATGAATAATTATCAAGCAGGAATATCCTAAAGCTAGCACAAGCTGTCACTTAACCAAAATATTCAATATTTAACATCAAATTTAGAATTTCATAAATGAAAATAATTACTGTAAAAGCAAAATAATATACAGTGTCTATATTTGCATGCCTAAATGCACACAGCTACATGTTAAAATTCAGATTCCAAAGCATCCTTATCAAATGAAAGCATGTCTTGAAAGTTGAGGTGGAATAGAAAAGATGTAAGCACAAGTAAATCTCAACCATTTTCAAGTACAGCTTGGTTTTCAGTACTTTAAGGACTGCCTCTCAATGAAAAGTGGAAAATGAAAAACAGCCTCTGCATATTGATGGTGGCTGATTACATTGTGTCAGAATCTTTATTAGAGTTTTTAAATCTTTGAAAAAAGTACTATACAATGGGTAGCGAGTTATGTTTTTTAAATTAAATAAATTAACACAAGTACATCAGTGAACATTTTAGCATTCATTGCTGGAATGAATTATTTTCTAAAAATCCTTACCCCTATAGTGCGAACGTGAGAAGAATGTCACATCACCACACTATTAACCCTGGTAATATATATATATATATTTTTATATTTATCACGTTTGTATTTATATATATGATATGTATTATATTTCTATTTTTCATTTCTAGTGTCTCTAAAATTAATTGACTAGAGCAAATGGAGATTTCTTTCTCTATTTCAGAAACCTATAAATGTATCATGAGTTTACAAAAAGAGTACTTTAAGTCCTTCAAACAATTCTTGTGTATATTAAGAATTTTTGTTTTACTGTTTACTTTCCTTCCCATTAGCAGAAAACTTCTCAGTAATACAGCTTAAGGATTTTTTTTTCATTTGAATAAAAGATAAATGATATTGGCCAAGAAACTCAAACATGAGAAGCATATCTAACTGAATTGTGGGTAATAGGTAGAAATTCCTTTGGGGGATAAATATTATTTTCACTTGGATAACACCATTTGGTTTTCTGAATAGAATATTAGTTTTCCCAAAACTTTAGGGAAATAATTCTACTTTGTCTCTCCTATGATTCATTTTAATCACACCTATGTGAAATAAATAAGATAAATCTATTCTTTGGAACTAGGACTTCCTGCAAGAATAACAAAGGTACAAAATGGCTTCCATTTTAACTTGTGAATTATCATGAGTTTTCAGATAGTTACATGACTTTCTTGAGCATGAAAGCAGAAAATTCTAGTGAAAAGACTGTTTGTTCAGAAATCAAAAATAAGATTAGTTACCAAACTGGGCCTATCAGGGGTTTCTATTCAGATTTATGAGAAATCTGATTTATCCTTCAGTTTTTTTCATCAATAGAAATGTGACTATTTGGCACAATAAGAAAGATATCAGTACTACAGTAGAAGAGTTTGTTAAAATAAGTAGATTTATTTGATCACAACCTAAACGTGTGTGATAACCTAAAGAAGGCAAAAGACTGATCTGCAAATGACAAAATCAGAAATGGCTTATTTTTACATATCTGTTACTCTGACCATTGTAGCAGACATGTACGTTGCATAATTGGGAGTTCAGAAGAATCTGTCTTTGATTATGCACTCCTTGCCTCTGCACTTTAGACTTTTAACCTGCCGTTCCCCTCCTTCCGTGCTGCTGCTGTTTGACTTTATTCTTCCATCTTTACTTGCCTAGCCGATTCTAACTGCTCTGATATCAACCCTCCTGCCATCCATCTTTCCTTATTCTAATTCACCATCCACAGAAATGGAGGTCTTATAAACCTCATTAGCTTACTCACCTGTACCCTGTCACCACTTCCTGATCTCATGCTACGCTTTCCTATGTCACTGAGCTCTTCCTTCTGCCTAGGATGTCCTGACCTCTCTGCCTAGCCTCTGAATATCTCTTTACACCTCTCAAGATTCATTTATTTGTATCTATTTTCTCTGTATAGGGTTTCCTATTTTCCAAGGAGAAAAGTGGTTTTGACTCTGCTGGACCATGGATCTTTCAACCTAATTCTGTAGTTCTAATCATAATACCCTGAAGCAAAAGCCGTTTTTCTTACTATACTAAATATGGGGCAGAGTTTTGAAAATTCACATAGTAGGTGTTGAATTAATTAATTCCTAAGAAAATGGATCCCGGGGTTTGTTGGAATGAACAAGTGAAAGTATTCCCAAATGCACTCATTATTTATAACCATTAAATGTAGATAATAGAAGACTTCTGGTGTAAAAATGGCATCTGGCCACCATCCCCTGGCACTGCCTCTCCCAATCGTCAATAACATACATATGAAAATGGAAAACTCTAACACAGAAAACTAAGACTGACAGGAAACTCAGTGCCAGAAATCTGGGAAAAATTTAGAGTGATTATAAGGCTGATGCATCAAGAGTGAGAAAACAGTCAGTAGCCTATCCAAGCAACACCTCATAAAACAGAAAACTCTACCTCCTTGAAAGAGCAGTAAGTTCGCTTATTTTTTTCTTCCCTGCTCCCATTGTCTGTTGCACAGCTCAGCCCAGAGATTTGGACCCTTTAGTAAACAGGAAACTGAGCAGCCATTCTGTTCAAAATGGGTGCTGATTTTTGGGCAGACATAATATCATTCTCCCTTCCCATCCAGTCATATCTCTATGCTATTCATATAGAAAAACCCTCAGAAAATAATGATTGAGGAACAGAAAGGTAGGATGATAATTATAGCACATTGCATTCTGGGAGGATATTGTACCCACACATGAAGTGTAGAAGAAAGAACTGGAAGACTACTGCTCTCAGTGAATCCTGCAGGTTACGGTTTCAATAAATTCCATTATTTTGGGTAGGTGGTGGAGGTAGTAGAGGATTCCACTCCAGTTAGAGCAAGACCTGTACTACACGAATGCCCCCAGTCACTGGAAATTAGGAAGCAAAATGAACACATTCAGCTATAGAATGTGAAGAAAGGTGGAACACGGGAAAATGGAAAATAATATATCTGGAAAAAAAGTTCTCATTTGAGTGAATGTAAGTGAAATAAAATCACAAAGGACCTGTCATTAAATATGGTAAATCAAGCAAAGAAAATATTTGGAAGTTTTAAATATTTGTTGATCTTACAGAAACCAGAAAAAAATTAGAAAATTGTTTGCCATCTTCAATATACCATGAAACAAACAAACAAACAAACAAATCTGAGGTAAGCAGGAAAATGGATTGGGATGAAAAGACTGCTAAGACTCGAATAAAATGAAAAACCTCATTAGGAAAGTTACGAGATAAACTGTAGTGAAGAGCTCTGAAATAATGAAACATAAGGGTTAGCACTAAATAGCTGTTGCAAACACAGTTTCAAATTCAAATGCAAATGTCGAAAATAATTCTTATATAAGAATAGATTTGAAGTAATAATGATTTAAAATATCAGTCTAAGTCCAGCACGTCTTTAAGAAGCAGGAAGTAGGGGCTGGGGAAGTGACTATCAAAGCATTCCTTGTGGATAAACAAGGACTTTAATATTCAGAAAAACAGAAGTTGGATATTTTGGAAAATGAGTAGAATAAGTATCAACATGTCTACTTTCCCAAACACTAGAGAAGATGAAAGCATAGTCCATTGAAACAATAGCAAATAGAACAAAGGTAACAAAAATTATAGAAATCCAGAAATTGAAGGAAATGAAAGAAAACATAAAAAGAAAGATAAGCATAAAGAAGAAATAAGACCCCATTTGTCAGTTTGGGGAAAATTGGAAGTAGCTGGAAAACGAAGAGACTAAGTCAAAAGATATACTCTGTGCTGCTTCTATGATATCTCTAATATGGAAGTACATACATACGTTAAAAAGAGTGAGTAGAGATTTCTCAAGCGAATATAAATTAAATGGCAGTAGAGATGGCAATGTTAACTTTGGACAATGTAGGTTTAAGTCAGAAACATAAAATGAGATAAAAGAAAGATGTTTCATATCTATAGAAGCTATGATAACAAAAATATAGTACCCGAAACCCATTATGTGTTAAAAAATACAACATTCAAATATATTAAGCTAAAACTGGCAGGCAAATATAAAATGAAAAACAGAAACAAATTATCATGATAGATTTTAATACATGTTGGACAAATCTTGAAGAATTTGAGATCATGGAGAATCGGACGACGACAATTAAAATAAAGGTAACATGAAGAACTGGACTTGTAGAGCTAATCAGATATATATTGAGCCACCTATGCTAAAAAATAGAGTTTATTGGCTTTTGAGAAATCCACGTAGGATATATTTAAAAATTGATATGATAATAATTCATGGTTGAGGGGGAACTCAATAAATTATCAGAAGCAGAAATAATACAGATCAAATAATCTGACTACATGTTTTTTAACTGCAAATATTTTAATCAAGTCCAAAAGATTCCCCAACCACTTGAAACTTGTATGTGTTTATAAACACATACATGCTTGTACACAAATACACATGCAAATGAACATAAATATCTACACATATACATAACCTAAAATGCAAGTTAGTATTACTGCATTTCATGATGTCTAGGATTTGACTTAAAATACTGAAGGAAAACAAAAATGTGGGGAGCACAGGTGAAACAAGTGTGGCAAAATGTCGGTAACTGTTGAACCTCCTCGGTGATATGTACACAGCGGTTGATGGAACTATTCTCTTTACATTGTGTATGTGTGAAATTCCACATCAAATAAATACCTTTAAAAGTACCACATATCATAACTTATGGATTGCTTAGAAAGCTGAAAACTGGAGACAAATTCATAATCCTAAAGCTACCACCAACAAAAAAAAAACTAAGAAATTCAGAAAAATGAAGATGTTAAAGATAAAAGTAGAAATGAGAAAAATTTAAAAAGCCAAAAATATCCTAAAATTAATAAGTAATTATAAGAGCTAATTTTTATAAAAGTTATTAAACAGTCAACAAATTCCATCAAGACAGAAGATGCAAGTACCCAAAACTTAATAAGTAATGATAATAATGGGAAAGACATTTTAACATTAAAAAGAAACTATAATAGTGTTAATAATTAATTAATGAAGAAAAAAGAAACCATAATAATCTAGAGGAAAACCTATGTGAATATTTAACATTTTAGATAGTATTATCTAAGATTCAAACAATGGAAAGAATTAAAAAAATTTTTAATTGAGGAATATATTTAATGATCAGATTTATACCTATTCATAAAAATTATCAAACACCAAATTAAAATTTAGATGACAAATATGAGGGCCTGAATTAGGACAGTGATAATAAGGAAGGAGAGGGAAAAGAATCAAGAAATACATTAAAATAGATAGACACAGGAAAAGTCGTTTATCATTATTTGAAGATGGGATGACGGCTGCAAATTGCATAGATGTCTCGTGAGATGACACAGGGGCATAGAGGGAAGATGACAAGTTGAAATTCATACTTGTTGATTTCAAGATTAATCTACACATCCAGTTGGCAAGCCATTGGATTCAGAATCTTAAAGCTCAGGAAAGAATTTTGGAGCTTGTGAGATACTATGAGGAGTCAACAACATATAGGTGATAGTAAACATCCAGGAAGAATGGGCAAAAAAAACAAGAGTAAAGGGTAGAAGTTTTAAAAAAACTTCCAAGCAAAGTTTGGAAAGCAAGAATGAAAGCTGAAAGAAGAACAAGGAAAAAAGAGTATTGTGGATGTCCAAGGAGTTGAAGAGCAAGTGGAAGGACAAGAAGCCAACTGGGAAGAAAGTGACATCTGCTGGTCCCAGGTGTCGGGACCTCACTTGGTGTCTGATACAATATATCCTGGAATTGGCTGCCCAGGACACCTGCTCCAGTCCTAGTCTAGGGACAGAGATGAATGACAGCCTTATAGTAGCCAATGGAATCGGAATCTTGGGACAACCAAAAATCTTGTCATTTTGTTACCCAGTGTTTACTGTGGAGGCCTAGCGACTTCGTATTGCCCCAGTACAACTTTCTGGGCTTGCGACCTATCTTCTAATCTGACCAAGGGTTGGTTAAGCATGGCATGGGTTCATCTGTGAGAGAATGACACGATGGCGTAAGTTGCATGGGTGTCCCATGAGATCACAATGCCATCTACTGACAACGGCAGAACAGAGAGATTATCACTTATACCCAACGGACTCTATTCTCTTCAGTCAGATACCAATTTTTCTTTAACTAAGTACCTTTCCAAAGGGAGAAACTCTCTGCACAAAGTTAGGGACAGTGAAAATAGTAGGAATCAGAGTAAATATTTCTCGGCATGTCTAGCAAAGAGCAGGGTTTAACAGAGTAAAACAGGGTATGCCCAGCAGTTAGAAATAAGGATCAAGCCACATTAATTAGTAAGGTTCAAGGATGAAATGAAGTTTGAAAAGTGTATACGTTATAGTTAAGCTCAATAAAATGGGTGTGGTAGTGATCACTTTAACAAATCACCCTCCTATGACAATGACTACTCTTAGGCCACCTATGAATAATAATAGTAATCATCACAATTAACCACGATAATAGCAAGATATATTGAGGATTTACTGTGTCCCAGACACTAGTCTAACCAATAAGATAAGGAGCCAAAATTCAAACCGGGTGGTCAGGCTTCAGAGCCAACGTGTTCAGCTCTAAGTTTCCACTGCCTCCCTACCACTCCCACGCTGAAGAGAATGAAGCTTTGACCTCAGATAACAGTTTAAAACTAGTCTCTGCCACATACAAACTGCAAGGGCCTTGCCAATTTCTCCCCAAATCCCTCGGAGCCTTTGTTTATCATCACAAATGAGGTAACACCTACCAGCAAAGTGGTGGTAAGAACTGGGTAAGAATATATGCAAAGCACCTAACAGATGGAGAGTAACCCCTCCGTGAGGGGTAACTACCGATGAGGATAATGACAAGAAGCAAGAGGAGACAGAGAAAGTGGAGGAGAACAATCATCTTTACCACCATTATAACTATTTCTTTGTTCTTTGGTTGTGATTATATTAGTTTCCTACTGCTGTTATAACAAACTCCATAAACTTAGTAGCTCAAAACAACGAAAAGGTATCGTATTACAATTCTGTAAGTGGGAAGTCTAATACAGGTCTCACTGGGTCTAAATCAATGTGCCTGGAGACAGAGCTACATCCCTTTCTGTAGCACTTCTAGGGGAGAGTCTGCTTTCTTGCCTTCTCCAGCTTTCTACAGGCTGCCCCATTCCTTGACTCGTGGCTTCCTCCCGTCTTCAAAGCCAGCAATGGTGAGTCGAGTCCTCACAGTGTTACCACTCGAATCTTATTTCCCTCTTCCACTTTTAAGGATCCCTATAAATACCCTAGGCCCACTCAGATAATCCAGAATAATCTCCCTACTTTTGGATCAACTGATAACCCTGATTCCATCTTCTACTATAATTATTTTTTTACCATATAACCTAATACATTCACAGGTTTTGGAGATCAGAACATTAACATCTTTAGAGGGCTGTTATTCTGCCTACCACACGGACGTTTTCGAGAGAGCTCTCTTTTAGCTTCTTGAGGCCTGTGCAGGCCCATACTGAGTTAACTAACCTCCTATATACACCATCTGTAAAGCATATAAAGGATGAGGTATCCTACCACCTCATTAACATATAACTGCCCCTAGGATTTATTTATTTATATCTAAAGGAAATCTGCACATGGAAGGTGAAAGTATTCCTACAGCTCAGTGCTGTTGAAAAGATGAACCGTTGAAAAGCCAAGTCTGAATTTTTCCATTGCCTATTGCTGGTCAAAACAACTAGAAAGGGAAATTACCCAAATAAAAATAAAATAATAATAAAAATACTTGATTTAGTAAACTTGCAAATCAAAGCACACCTGAAATATAAAGATTATCTATTTAATGAAGGGTCCCAACACACATATATTTTATTTTATGTTATTTTCACAAAAACACATTTTTCTGTATAATTTTTATCCATGGTGCCAGTTCATTCATACCACTTTCTTAATCAAAAGTCACCCATGGCCTTACATTATATATGGAAAAGCACTAAACATTCCTAGTTCATCACTTAATGTCCTCAATGGTCTTACCATTATATAAGGCCCCTGGCCATATCTAAGCAAATTTCTAATTACTATATGCCAGAGAGATATAACTTTGGGCCACACCATTTCTGCCTAGACTGTCCCCACCACACACTGCTACCTAATTACAGGAATTCTTCTTATTCCACAAGACACCATTTAAATATATTCTGTGATCATTTTCCTGATAGGTACAGTCATCCATTGCTCCTTGGTTCCTATAAAATTCAAGTAACAATAAATGTTGGTACTTTCCATTGTCATCTGTCATTGACAAATCTCTATGGACAAGATCTTATGTGCACACACTTCAAAATATTTGAAATGATTGGCTGATTGATCCATTTAACTTTGGAATTTGGAATGTCCCACAATATTCCAAATTTTGCCTCTGCAAAATTTTCTAAACCAGTTCTGATGTTTGAGGTTTTTTCCAGCATATACTCTGAAAGTGTATTTCTAAAAAGTATTATGCAATTTCATAGACCCAAATGAACATTTAAAATGGGATAAATTACAATAAAATAGTGTAGTACTTTCCTGCCACCAGATCGCAGGGATACTATTATACTAATAAATAAAAATGGATATGATAAACTGTTTTCAATTATGCACTATTTGGAACTATATTAAGTATTCTAATAAGAGGAGAAAATGGCAATATAAAAATGCTTATGGAGAAATGCAACAAAATAAACATTTAATGAAAGGTTCAGAGGGGAGAAATGTATTCTCTCCTGTTCTTTTCTGAGAAACAAAGCTTTTCAATACAAGAGACCAGTTCAAATGCAGAAAGGGAAGGGAGAAGGAGCAAAGAACACAGTCAGTTGCTGAAGAGGTGATGGATCCTGAGCAAATCATACAACGCTTCTATAGCTCCGTTTACACACCTATAAGACAAAGAACACCAGCCCATATAGTTCCCAAAACTGACTCATCATTAGAAATTCTAGGATAATTTGATGGAAGCTATCATCATCTAGCTAAACGCCACAGTTCGTAATTCATTTCGAATAATCTTTGCTTTTTTTAACAAAACATCATATACAAAAGTGATGTTCAGTTAAAAAAAAAAACTCTTTAAAGCTCATCAAATCATAATAAAAATTTATTTTTTACCTAAAGGAACAAAAATATAGCAATTGTTCTTAAAACTGCAACACAACCCTAATTTTGAAATGTATGTTCTGAGTTTATTTTATCATATTAAATAAATATTATATAAATGATCCATTTTAATTTCTGTGACTGTTGTATAATGCTGGAGAGACCGCTGCTTCATAAAACAGCACATTTCCACATAATTCTTCCCATGTGATCTTTCTATTTGTGAGATAGTTACTGAATTCAAACACTTGATTGTGACCATGAGCATTTTTGCTGGCTTTTCTATTTACTCAAAGGGGTTCACTGACCACATATTTGAAATCTTCATCAGCCACATATTACACACATACTAAAGAATCTTTGTTTTGTACCACAAGGTGGCATCTTCTTATTTTGGTATAAATCTCTGAATATTAACATAATTTGAATAATTCTATGCACCTGAACTATTTTTTAAAAATTTTGAGATGACCATTTAACAGCTGTGCAAATATATGGCAGTTCTGTTAGCTAATACAAGTAGGACTTGTGGATGTTTACGCTCCTAGAATATTCAAAATATTGAATCTTTAACAGAATGATGAACTGTTCACATGGAAGAGTCAATAAACATTGTCCTCTAAATGTTAGGTTCATAAAAATTAGTAATACAAAGCATACACTGTAAAGTATACGTATTTTAATAGAAGCTTCTTAGAAATAGACACAAATGTAGAACAGACCAAACGAGATCAGTTTACAAATTGCTTTTAATAACCCGATTAAAGAAGTAATGCACAGCTACTCTGTGGCTGCCACTATGCCAGGCACTTTTACCTACACTTTCACAATGCTTCACGAAAAATTTCCCCAAATATATTCATCCTAAACCCAGCATAAGTAGTGTGATGCTTCTTAAACTTTCAGTGGCTATAGAAATCTAGAGACTTGGATAAAATGCAAAATTCCAAGACCCATGTTATAGAAACTTCAAGTCTAAAATTGGGCAATACATGATAAAAACCTACAAGCATTAATAAGGAATTCCGCTACGTTAAACTGAACTTTAGGATAATCCTAAAAATGTAATCTCAAATAGAGAGACTACTAATCTAAAATAAACTGGTGAATACATGAACCATATTGATAAAATACTAATGTGTTTTTGTGTTTCTGAAAATCATGATTCTTAATATGGGGCACTTAAAATTTCACATCGCTATTTCCTGTCCTACATCTAGTGATGAAATACTGAAGATGGGAGTAATGAGTGTTTTTAAGATGGGAAAACAGGAGAATATCCGGGTAAGATTTATGTCACTCACTGCAGTGTCTTATAGCCAGATTACCCAATAACTTACAATTTTGTAAAGAATAAATGGAAGACATACCCTGTGAGGGCACAAAAAATACAGTGACAATTACATTAAGGCCACAAAAGAGCACTGTGCTAGGGAGTGGTGTCATAAACTTTCTGCCTCGAATTATTCTGATTACAAGATTTGGTCATTGATAGCTTCTTGTCTGTGGACATATTCTGCCCTGTCACATAAACACGCCTGAAGTTAAAACACTGCAGTGTGATCATTGACTAAATATGCAGGTATTATCCATGAAGAAAAATGTCCAAATCCATGAAAACATTGCTAATAAAATCTTAGAGCTGCAGTGGAAATGGTTCCCAAAACCATAATTGTCATCCCACAGGCATGCTCCCTTGTATGCCCCTATACATACATATTCACACACACGAAAGCCTCAGGCAACTGCTGTTACATTTAACTCTGCTTTCTGATAGAAAATCAAATGATGTTGTACATTCACTATGATGTATACTAGGTCTACCAAATGTGAAATGTATATGTTCTTCCTTTCCAGTCTTTTTAGTCTTTTGCATGACATTTCCCCATGTTTAGAAGGATAGAAAGCTGCATTTTAAAGAAAATTGTGAACTGAAAAATAATCCCTGCCTCACACCATACATCAAATTTAATTTCAAACCTAAAAAAAAAAAAAATAAAAAGAAAAGAAAAAGAGAAACTATACTGACACATAAGACATACAATCCCAAAGTAGAAAAACTATAATATATGAAACAGAAAGTAGGACATAACAGAAGATACTGATGGATTTGGTTATTCAAAAAAAAAAAAAAAACTTCAGCATATCCAAAAAATTATACATAAAATCAAAAGGCAAATAATAAATTAGAATAAACATTTGCAAAATATATGATAATCAAAGTGATTATATATATTGTATAGGTTTTACAATAAGAAAATGACAAGCATCTTAATGGAAATGTGGCAAAGCAGACAATTCACGAAGAACTACAAACATCAATAAACTCAATAAACTCATTCAACATCACTTAAAAATTAAGGAAATTCAGAGTACAACAATGAAAGATTTTTTTTTAATCTTCCAGATTGGAATACTTTTAATTCTAACACCTAATACTGAAAAGAGGAAGGAAAATAGGCCTCTGAAACACTGCCACTGGGAATGTAAACTGGCACAATATTTCTGGAAGGCAATTTAGCAATGCATGCAAAAAGTTTTAAAATGTGCATATTTTTAACTAGCAAATGCATGTGTAGTAATATATTCAAAGGATAAGTGTGAAAAGATATAATGTCCTTCTAAAATTGAAAACCTAAGAGTCCAACAATTCCTTCAATTAGGTTATATTGCAGCTATTAAATATGAGTTGCAGAAGAAATCATTTTAATAAACTGAAAAGGTGTTTATACTCTTAAGAGAATAATGAGTTATGAGAGAACCACTGTATTCTCAACTTTGGAAGAAGAAAAGATATATAAATATGAGAGGAAGACTCTAGCGATAAACATTAAAATGTTCGCAGAGATCATTTGCAGGCACTTAATTACAAGTGCTTTTTAAATCTCTATTTTAACCTTATTTTTATTTTCTAAAATTTCCTCAATGAGTGTGATGGTTTATTTTATATGTCAACCTATTTGGCTATGGTGCCCAGTTGTTTGGTCGAGGTGTTGCTGCAAAGGCATTTTTGAGATGTGTTAACACTTACAATCAATAGACTTGAAGTGAAGCAGATCACCTTTTGTGATGTGGTGGGCCTCATCCAATTAGATGAAGACCTTAAAAGCAAAGACTGAGGAATCTCTTAGAAGAATACTTTGTCAAGACTGCAACATCAACCCCCGCCTGAGTTTCCAGTCTGCCAGCCGAGCCTACAAGCTTCAGAATTGCCAGCCCTCTACAATCATGTGAGACAATTTCTCAAAATAAATCTGTCTCATGGTGTATATGTATATGTGTATACTGTATATATGCATATCTTTATGTGTGTGTATGTCTCTCTGTGTGTGCTCTGTTCTCTGGAGAACACTAATGCAATGAGCACATACTAGTTCTTTGGCATAAGAAAAAAAATGACTGGGCAGATATTTAAAAATTAAACAATGAATTAGAAATGAGAAAAAAATAATGATTTCTCTTTGAGATAAAGCAACACAGCCAAGAAAAAAAGGATCGTGGTTCTCTACTTATTATTTAAGGATCACTGTCTATCATGCACAAGTTGGACAAAAATGTGAAAAAAATGTTATATTTGCCCGGCCTAATCACATCTCTACCATCTCTATTATGTGAGAGGATGAAATTTGTCACTTGTCTGCTATTTACAGGTGAAATTTTAATAATTTATACTGTATAACCATTTGCTGATAAGATAAACTGCAGTCCTAAAGGTACTCCACTTGAAAAACAAGAAACATTTTCCATTTTGTTGCCTTTTCATATTAATATCTGCTAGTCTATCATGCTAATTAATAAATGTAGCAGGCATTGTAAGTCTTGGGGTTTTTTTCTAATTTTGTTTAATTTATCAAATGGAAAATAATCTAGCAAAGAGTCATTAATTTAATTTCTTCTGAGAGGGAATCATTACTAGATATGTTAAATTTTCAACAATGTAGCTTCAAAACAGCTGTAGCCATGGAAAATTTTTATAGTTTTAATTGAACATCTGTGCATTTTAATTGATTAATTTGAAGAAAATACAAGAAAAAAGAAAGAACAGTAGGTAATATGAATTTAACAAACCACTTTTTTGTTTTCTCTGCTGCTTAGTTAATGATTTTTCAGTATAAACAAAACAGATTATCAAACAACATTAAATAATTCCCACGGCTATAAATACACTCACACTGATGTAGCAGAGTATTTTATGATAGGACTGCTTTCAAGCAAAAACACGGACAGAGAAACATACATGAAACATATATAGTGCTATTAGGATCCCTGTTTCTATGGAAAATGTTGGGGCAAGTCACTGAGGACAACATCCAAGTAATGTAAAAATTCTCCAACATCCGCCCCCACTGCTGCCACTACCGGGTACATAAGGATGAAGAGAATCAAAGATTTTTCATTAATTTTTCCAACACCCAAAAGATCATCCTTCTCAGTGTTTCTTTTCTCTTACAGATGTATTGTTCTCTTACTTACTCACATTTTCTTAATATCTAACCTATTTCACTCTCAAAACTTAGTTATCATAGACATAGCAATAGCCCCAGATTTCTCATCTTTTGCCAGTATTTAAAGAGAAAGTGTCTCCGGAACATTTATTGTGTTTAACTGGTAAACACATTGTATTTTTAAGTAAGGTTTAAAGATATTTTTATCAACACCATTCAGAAACTGAGGGAAAGGATAGATGCACAGACGGGGGAAAGAAAAGTATTTCCATGAGAGGAAACAAAAGTGAATGTCTCTTTTAGTTCAAAGGGAAAAATTCCAGGAACTTTGCATAACCCTGTATAGAAATAATCATCATAGGAGTAAGATTTAATAATGTATATAAATTAATTCAGAAGTTTGTCCAATTAAAACTTTGAGTAAGAATGAAACTGATCTGTTTCCTAAGCACTTCTGAAACCACATGAGAAGCCATGCTGGGTTTGAGCGGTTAGTAGTTGCTCATTTAAGGTTTGACAGCACGTTGAGGGTTTTCCATTTAGAAAGTGAGTGTGCTAGTTACAGATGGGTCTAAAATATCCATTCATGAAGGTAATAAAGGACAGATGTCTGGCAATGCATTTTTAGCTACCGATTCTCTACTTACGTGAATGTAATATAAGAGTATTTCACAGTAATTTATCACTACCTAAGCTGCAAGCAAGTTATTTCCTTTTATCAGGCTGCCATCCTATCCCTGCCATGATTATACCTATGCAAAAATTTCCCCATCCTGGACAACAATTCACATTCTCAGCATTTTTATAATTTACACATACAATTGGCCCTTGAACGAGATGGCTTTGAACTGTGCAGGTCAACTTATACGTGGATGTTTTGCAGTACAGTACTATAAATGTATTTTCTCTTCCTTATGATATTCTTAACATTTGCTTTTCCCTAACTTTCTTTATTGTAAGAATACAGTATACATTTAACATAAGAAAATGTTTGTTAATTGACTGTTTATGCTACCAGTAAGGCTTCTGGTCAACAGGAGGCTATTAGTAGTTAAGTTTTGGGGTAGTCAAAAGTTATACTCAGATTTTCAACTGTGCGGGAGGTGGGCGACTCTAACCGCCACATTGTCCAAGGGTCAATTGTATGACCAATTCTTAACTTCAAATATGAAAGATATTCAAATTAGCAGGTTATTTATTTCAAATTGGTAATGTTGTACAGTACATGTAGGTAGACATTTAGTATATTTTTTAAAGAGAATGATTATCTGTGATGAGAGAAAAAAACTATTCAGCAGAATTTATTTCAGGGTGAGCACAATCTTTGTTGAAAGTAACTCTCTGATAAAATTAGAATAGAATTAACCCAGGAATTACACTGAATGTGAATGGAAGTTTTCTTAATGGAAAACCTCTACCTCAAGTGAATGGGGTTGGTAATAGAGTGTAGAAAAAAAATTGTCAAAAAATCTATAGGCTGCATGATGTCACACCTTCCCCTCTGTCACTCCTCTCTATCCTCAGTACAACACACATACGCATGCATGCATACACTTAAGAAATGCTTGAAGCTCGTGGATGCGTGCGTGTGTGCGTGTGTGTGTGTTTGTGTGCGTGAAAACCACTGAAGCACTGGGTTTGGGGTCCAATTTCCTGTGCAGCATGAGACAATGATTTAAATTCAGGAGCAGGAAAATTCAATGATAGTGAGATAAAAGAACTCACCAAAGGTTGAAGATTATTTACTATTTCAGGAGGCACAGTTGGTCTTCTCAAGTCAGGACACCTTACTCCACTGGGCTATATAACTATAGAGTTATAGTCAACTAAGAGTCGAATTGTTCAGACATGAAGAGTACTTGGCAGGAATACTGTAAATGGGATTTAACTTCCAAAACAAGAGTTAGCTTTTATGACTTTTCCAAAGTGGGAAGCCTATGTTTCTATAATGACACCCATAGTTGAGAGAAATGATTAGCAAATTAGCCTTCTAATAATATTTCACTACTATAAACTAAACCAGATGCTTAGATCAGGCTGATTTACATAAAGGTACTCCATTATTTTGTCTTCTGGTTCTAGAACAAAATCTTATAAAATGCAAAGGTTTTTGATCTGTGCTTCATAAGCGCAACTATTAGAATTTCAGCTATGATACACGGCACAATTGCAAAGTATAATCCTATTAACTCCAGAATGGAAGTAGAGAGATCCAAGTTCCCACGGAAATTTTGCAATAAGGACATCTCGTCCACATTTTTATATCCAGAAAGCCACAATGCAGTGGATCCAAATATTTATGTAATCAAAAATCACTTTTATTTCCCTTTTCTGTGTTTATGTTTATAAAATGTACATTGTTTAGCATAAAAATGTATGAATAGGACAGTGGGACAAAATGTAGTATTAATAAGAAGTTAGTAATACAAAAAGGCCAACTTACGAATTGTTGA
This sequence comes from Paguma larvata, assembly GCA_030068075.1. Taxonomy (NCBI): domain Eukaryota; kingdom Metazoa; phylum Chordata; class Mammalia; order Carnivora; family Viverridae; genus Paguma; species Paguma larvata. Next base: position 61,500,914 of record CM057836.1, read on the forward strand.
GATAAGTTATTAAACAAAAGGATTGAGAAAATTGAAGGATATTAAAAAAGAGATTGTGTTAAATTCTCGCCACTACGAAATTAGAAGTATCTGAAATACTCTGGTCAGTATTTGGTGTATCAAAAACGTTTCCATTAGTGTCAGATGTCATCAAGAGCTAGTGTTTCAGACCAACATTATATAACCATTTGTTATCACACTGAGATAATATGATTTTAGTGAAAAGCAAAGAGACATGAGACACTAGTTAGCATGCACAGCATTTTTGAATATTCGTATAAAATAATTTACACCAGGAATTTTGAAATACTGAAAAGTTCATGAAATTCCATTACAATCTTCATGATTCAGAAACCTCGAGATTTGAATAACAGCTACCGTTCTTACTATTCTTTACATTTATTTTTGAAAACTGAAAATTAAATGCAAATATTTAAAAAAATGTAACTATACAAGAAAAGGCATAGTTGGACTACTAATTTCATCAGTATGGTAGATGAGATAACCTGAAAATTCTTCTTGCTAGGAATGTCTAGAAATGCTGGATAAAACACAACAAACATACATTTAATGTAGAAATTCAGCAAGCAAGAAGGTTAATGAAATCCCCAGACCCAGACCTGAAGAAAACCCTGAAAAACAGAGAAGAAAGCTTATCAGAAGCCCTAGAAAGGAATGGAGCTCCTTCTTGGAAATCAAGGGGCTTGGTTTTTAACATGCGTTAAACCAGAGATAGGAGAAAGATCCCAAAACTTCAAAAGAAAAGCGTGTAGCTTTAACAATACCAGGCAAATTAGACTTCAAGTCAGTAAGTATTACAAGAAATAAAAAAGGACAACACATAATGAACAAAGGGTTCATTTATCAGGAAGTCATGATATGACTATTAGGTGCAAACTGTGTATGCACCTAATAACAGACTTTCACAGTAACTGAAACAAACACTGACAGAAATAAAGAGAGAAATATGCATGGCCTTAGTTGTAGATTTTGACGCTCTCTCAATAAGTGATAGAACAAGTCAGACATAATTCAGTAAAGATATAGAATACTTCCACTGATGACCTAAATGACATTTATAGAATAGTATACCCAACAACTGCAGAATTCACAATCTCTTCATCTCTACAGTGGACTATAAATCAAGCTTAATAAGTCTGAAAGTACTGAAATCTTACAGAGCGTTTTTTATAAGAACGGAGTAAAATCTAGAGTCAATCAAAATAAGGTAACTAAAAAGTTCCCCAGATACTTTAAAATTAAATAATATACTGATATGACCTATGGATCAAAGAAGAAATCACAAAGAAAAATAAGAAAATACTCAAAATGAATACTAAGGACAACCCAATATATCAATAGTTGTGGAATACAACTTAGGTAGTAGTTGTTAAAAAGGAATGAATAGTATTATGTTTAAATACTTATAAAGGGACCAAAAAAATCATAAAAATCAGAGATCTAACTTTCTATCTTAACAGAAGAGTAAGAGAATAATATTAAACCCAAATAAAAAGAAGAAAAAGAAATGAAAAAAAAAAGAAAAAAACCAATCAAATAGAAAACAAACAACAGAAAAAAGGACAAAACAAAATTTGATTTTAAAAGTTTAATAATATTGATAAACTTGTATCAAAGCTGACCAAGAAAAAGAGAACACAAAATACCAATATAAGAAATGAAAATGGGGCTATCATGCCAGATCCTACAGATAATACAAGGCATTAAGAAAATACTGTATACAAATGTAGGGCCATAAACTCAAGGATTTAGAAGAAATGGATAAATTTCTCATAAAACACAATTTTCCAAAAGTGACACAGAAGAAATAAAAAAATTTGCATCGCCCCATACCAACTAAAAAATTTAAATTTTTATTGAAACCTTTCCCTCACAAGGAAAATAACAGACCCATTTGGTTTCTTAGTGAACTCTATCCAATATTTTTAAAAAGTAATTGCAACTATCTTGCACAAACTCTCTTCAAAAAGAGGGGAGGGGAAGTCATTTTCCAACTCATTTGATGAGCCAACGTAACTCTGATATCAAAACCTGGTAAAGATATTCTCAGGAAAACAAAAACAAAAAACTACAGACTGAAACTTCCCATGAATAAACAAGAAATCCTTACAAAATATTAATAAATTGAGTCCAACAATACATAAAAAAGACGATACATCATAATCAGGTGGTTATGATAATACACCATAGCTAATGCACTTAAGGCTGGTTTCATGATTGAATACAAATCAATGAAATTTATTATATTGACTGAATAAAAAAAGAAAAACTGTATCATCTTTCCGATAGATGCGAGGGGAAAAAATGCCAAAATATAATAATCATTCATGATAAAAACTCTCTGAAAATTAGAAAAGAAAGGGAGACACTTCAGTCTGATAGACGGTATCAGCTAAAAATCCACAACTAACAACAGATTTAATAGTTATAAATTGAATATTTTCTCTCCAAGATTGGAAGAAAGGTAAATGTTTCTGATCTTAACACTTCATTTTATGGGAGGTCCTATATAGTGCAATAAGATAAGAGAAAGAAATAAAAGGCACAAAATTGGAAATAAACGGGTTAAACTGTCAATATAAAATAGACAATACAATTGTATACTTAAAAAATTCTACAAAAAAAAAGCTACTAAGTCTAATAAGGTCTTAGGATACAATTTTAAAAGTCAATTGTAGTTCTATGCAGGCAACACACACTGAAAAAAAATCAATTTCAAAAAAACAACGCAGTTAACAACGCAATACAAGTGATTTCCCTGGGATTACTTCCCAAATAAACCATCTTCCACTGCCTTTGTTTCAGGTTTACACAGACCGCTAATATCAAACAAAATACAAGTGACAGTATACAGAAAAATCTGGAAATGGGAGTATACATAAAAAATCAGGAATTACAGATTATTTTCATTTTTTTCATTTTGCTCATCCATATTTTCTAATTATCTCAAATAATTTTCACACTTGTATAATAAGACGAAATAGTTTTATCCGCCTTTAAAATTCCATTAAGAAAAATAAGGGCACCTGAGCGGCTCAGTCAGTTAAGCATCCAACTCTTGGTTTCAGCTCAGGTCATGATCTCACAGTTGATTTGTAGGTTCGAGCCCCGCATCATGCTCCGCATTGGCAGCACGGAACCTGCTTAGGGTTCTCTCTCTCCCTCTCTCTCTGCCCCTCCCCTCCTCACACTCTTTCTCTCTCTCCCTCTCTAAATAAATAAATATTGTCTTAAAAAATGAAAACAAAAACAGTCAAGTGACTTCACCACTTATGATGAGTGAGCTAATTTGCCAAAAAAAATTATTGAGTAAAGTGTCAAGATTTAATCTATCAACTTTAGAAATTTAAATGACAACATAATTGCCAAAAACAGTCCATTGGTTAAACATTATGAATATCTGAAATACTCTTCTGAGGTTAAAAAAATTATCATAAGGTCTTCTCATAAATTAATATGAAAATAGATAATATTCAGAACTATTCATCAACAAAACATGAAAATATCATTAGATAACTTTTCACATGTTATTCAACATGTATTTATTGAGTATCAACTATATGGAGGTACTATTCTAAGCGAGTAGGAGAAAAGACAAAAACTATCGAGTGCCAGACCCATTATAAATATTTCACACGTATCATCTCCTTTATTCCCCACAACAACAGTAATGAGCAGATGCTAACATGGTCTCCTCCATTTCGTATGGGACAACAGAGCCACGCAGGATGAAGCAACTGGTGTGAAATTACCCAACACTGGGTGCCAACAACAGCATCCAGACCGGTAAATCTGATTCTTGAGTCTGCAGTCTTAACCGATATGCTAAACATCACGCTCGGGGGCAGGCAAGTAAAAATGTTCACATTCTCATGAAGCTCAAGTGTTAATAGTGGAACACAGAAAATAGGCAAATAGATAAGGGAAATAATCAGTTTACCCTGTGAAGAAAATAAAATGCAAGCTACAGGTAGGGGGTGCACGTTGGGAGAAGCCAAGGGAGATGGCATCCAAGCTGAGACCTGAATGACATGACACAACCCAGTTCCTTATAAATCTGGGAAGTGTTCCAAGCAGACAAAACACCTATGCAAAGGCCCTGAGTAAGAGCAGTGCTGATGTGCCTGAAGAGAAAGAATAAGGGTACACAAGAGGTGACTTCAGAAAAGTAGGCCCTCACAGACAATGGGAAAAAATGTGGCCTTTATCCTAAGTATGATGGAAAGCCATTCGAGGGATTCACGAAGAAGTCAGCCCCATATATTTGTGTTTTTAAAATACACCTTCATGGAACATAAATTATAAGGGTAGCATGTGGGCAGCAGAGAGACCAGGAAGCTACTGCAGTGGGCTCAGTGAGAGAGTGGCAGGTGGTTTAGCACGGTGGCTGAGGAGCGGGCGGAAGGAAAGGTGAGAGAAGCAGACCAGATCAAGTATGTTCCAGAGATGGGCCCAGCCAGACTTCCTGGTGGACTGCTGTGGTGGGTGAAGGCAGAGCAGAGGATGGAGGATAACAGAGTTTTGGGCTTGAGCAATTCTGGATGGTGATACTACATTCTGAAATAGGAACAACTGAAGAATGAGATCACTGGGGGTGGGGAGCAAGCTAGATTTTACATGATTATTTACATCTAAGGGGAGACGTTGAAAATACCCTTGGATAAGTGAAATGAAGTGCCCTGAGAGGGACCACACTGGAGACAGGAATTTGGCCGCAACCAGCAAAGAGATAGATACTAAAACCTCCGGATAAAGTCACAGGGGGAGTGTGTAGGTAGAGAGACAAGGAGCCCAAAGGCAAGCCCCAGGGAACTCTAACATATAAGGGACTGAGAAGGGTAGGACCAAGCTTGGGAAGGAATGGCCCCTCAGGCCACAGGAAACTGAGAGCTTCACCACAATAAACAGAAGACTAGCAATATTCCTAGTGATCCAGGAGAGAGGGCTAATCTGGGTCAAACTCTCTCTCAAGTGTTAAGAGAAGGAGACCAGTATCCACCAGACTTCAGACCAAAAAGTTCTTGCACATCTTGTGTAAATGTAAATTACTGATTTTTTACAGAAAAGCCTGATAACCCAACGAACACTAAAATGAATTTTACAAAGTTAAAATATTTTATGAATGAAGAATGCATCTGTTAAATAATCAAATGAGTAAGCCAAGAGTATCATATATCAGCTTGCTTAAAACAGGATCTAACTTGTAGTACACCAAATTGTGTGCAAGATCACCTTGAGGTTTTGACTCAGTTTCCGATGCGATCCAAAGTAAATTCTAACATTTGGGTCATACTGTATTATCTTTACTTCCAGACCTCACACAAACATTATCACCATCACAGTCGCTAACAGGGATTAAATGTTTATTTTACATTAGTTAATTAAGCCTCACCAGAATCTTATGAAATGCTCTTACTATATCCTTTTTTTCTTCTCTCTTTTTTTTTTTTTAACGTTTATTTATTTTTGAGAGACATAGAGACATAGCGTGAGCAGGGGAAGGGCAGAGAGAGAGGGAGACACAGAATCCGAAACAGGCTCCAGGCTCTGAGCTGTCAGCACTGAGCCCGACACGGGGCTCGAACTCACAGACCGTGAGATCATGACCTGAGCTGAAGTCGGCCGCCTAACCAACTGAGCCACCCAGGCGTCCCTTTTTTTTTTGTAAGATGAGGAATGGACCGAGAAGAGATTGAAGTCAATTTTCCAATATCGACTAGAATCCCACCTTGGTTCTAACTAGAAACTTTGGTCCTTACTCTGGTGACATAAAAATGGTCTTAGGGCTCTGCCCTTAAAACTTCATGATAAAGTTTATTCCCTCTCTTCTTTATTCTGCTGTCCATTACCTAATATAAACATTCTGCCAATAAGAAACAGGAAAAACAAGGTAAGGTAACAAGAAAAGAATGAAGGAGAAATAGAAGAGATAATCATAGCTGAAAACTTAGCTTAAAAAGTGAGTATGAATTTTAAGAAACAAAACAAAGGAGTACAGAGGAAAAAAGAGAGAGAGGCACAATAATAAACAGACTCTTAACTCTAGAGAACAAACTGATAGTTACCAGAGGGAGGTAGGTGGGAGGATGGGTTAAACAGGAGATGGAGATTAAGGAGTATACTTGCATTGAGCACTGGGTGTTAGTGTAGAATCACTAAATTGTACACCTGAAACTAATATTGCACTGTATGTTAACTAACTAGAATTCAAATAAAAACTTTTAAAAAAAAGTAAGTATGAATAACTTTTGAGTTTCCTAGCAGCACAGACAAAAAGGAATTCACAAGGCTATAAAATCTCCATTATCTAAAAAAGGAACATATCAGTTAGGCAAGAGACATTTCTTGTCCGAGTCCTGAAATCCAACAGCATTTCTTAAAAGTATTTATTTCAGGGAAACTGGAAAATGATCAGAGATTTCAAGACCAATTCCTCCAATGGTAAAGAAATATTCATATGGTTGCACTTAGGATTTTGCATTTAAAATGGAATACTGAGTCAACAGCTCAGTGTTCCCTGGTATGAGACTGTTACACAGTTCATGTCACCTTGGCGTTTTTCAACGACCTTAATAGTTGTTCAAAGACTTAAGAACTATGACATGAACGTTTACAACAGTCACACAGGCTCAACGGAAAAAAGACCTATTGTGTACTCTGTACAAATAGCCTACATCACATCTCTCTTAGAGGCAGCAACATCTACGTGAAACAAAATTTTGGCAAAAATTTCAATACGTTGCTTGCCTTGCAGCTCCAATTTATGTCCCTTCACAAGCAAATTGCCATGGGTTTTAACTAATGAAAAACCAGTTTGTTTTTAGAAAACATTCTCATTATCAGCTAATATAACAGAAATGACCAAGAAGAGCATGATTTAATATGGATTAAATGTGAATACATCTCAGAAGCTTTCTTCTTGTTGAATCAGATAATCAAAAGTATTAAACAGTATTTTAAAATGCTTTTCATAATCCTGGGACCATTAATGTCATGTTCAAATCACTGTGGATTTTTGTTGTTGTTGTTGCTTTTACTATTCATAGGGACACAATGAGTCATTGGCACGTTTCCAGAGCAAGATGCATTTGAATAATACATGACATGCCCTTTAGCTAGCATCATGATGCCAGATTTAAAACAAGGTAAGAAGTTTCCTCCATGTACACTTGCAGTGTTCAGCTGTTCATAATCTATAGCGTTAACAATTTATCATCAAACCCAGCGACTTGCTGCCAACTTATCAAAGTGGCCACTGGATGCATATGATCAAGTCTGAGCATCTGGCTCTCCTCTGTTCCTGACATTAGCACAGACAACAGAATCAGTGGACTATTGAATGCAATTACAGTAAGCGAGACAGACAATAAAGATTGATAGCGCCTTCTCTTTTTATCACACACAAAACTAGTGGGGGTTAAAGCTTTGCCTTGAGCTGCCTTCATTTAACAATGATTGAAAATATGCAATTGTGTTGGTAAAACACTGTAGCCTGTACCACTTCATTTACTGGACACATTATCAAATTAAATGAAAAGTGAACTGCCAAAAGCAACAGTTATTATATATTAATGATGAATATTTACTTAGCATTGTTCACAAATCATAGAGAGGACAGAATCCTTCTTGTTATCTTCTTTGCAGGTTACAGCTGAGTAGGTTTCTATGTTTACGTTAAGTCTTCTGTCTACAAACCTCTAAATACAGACTTGCACGATTGGTTTTGTGACTATCCATGTGATTACAATGTGTAATTAATAAAATGCTCTAGTTGTAGATGAATCCTAATTATTGAAGAGCTTTCTTTCCCTACTTTATAACAATTCCTATTCTTGTAGCTTTTTTGTGTGGCAAGAGACACTTAGCCAGGGGTATATACTGTGGCCAAAAGGTTAGGGAACTCTGGCACCACCGAACTTCCAAAATAAGGAATGTGAAGAAGACCTTCAAGATACAGATGATCCAAAAATATCTATTTTATTTTTTTTCTCCAAAGATCTGTGTTTTAGTAGCCATGTAAGATACAACGGTTCACCCATAATCTGACCTCCAAAATAAGAAACACACAAGAGGCAGAAGGTAAAAGTAGGTCAGAACAGAACTATTGAGCAGACATGGGAAAGCGGATCCTAGTCCACAGTTCATACAGGGGGAAACTGCATTGTAAGCAAATATCAGGAAATCTGGGAATACAAAAACCAGTGTCTCATTGCTAAGTGGACAAACATTTGGTGTGCATACTGGTGTGTCAGAAAGACATGACGGCAGGCAGACATGAAGGTCCAAAGTTATGTAGATTAATTCAAGGTTCTTTTAAAAACGCACACATCTGGCCCTTCCTTTCCAACAATAGATAGGAAAAGGAGGGAGTTCATATATGAAATGTAATGAAGTCTCTTTTCTAAGAGCACAATAGGCTGAAACCTCTGCAACATATCCCAAACAAAAAGAAAAGAAGAGGTAAAAGAAGAGGTGGAAAACCGGTCATGGGCTTTTTAAAACCACCCCACTGCTTACTCTGTAAACAATCAAATAAACACATACTCAGAAGTGTTGACTTTAGAATTAGAGCATCGACCATATGCAGTTAATATAAATAGCAGCATGAGGTATAGGATATTCAGCAAGTGTGGAAAACTTACCAAAGTAATAGCATCACCACAGTAGATTGAGAATTTGGAAGCCAAAACGGAGTGCTGAATCAGTATTCATGAATGGGAAGGAAACAATTAAGTTCTCTAGAATTTATCTTCAAGCAAAATTTAAGTGAAATCACTTTCTAGGCATATTCAAATTGTAAGCTTCTTGTTGTCTTTAATCCTTTAGAGATGTGAAGACTTTGGCAGTTACTCTCAAACCCAACTAACTGCCAGACTTATCCCAAGAGCTTCGTAAAATGTTGACCCTTGGATCTCAATCATTGGGATTTTCTTTTCAATACATTTTGGGTGGAGTAATAGTACTCACTACAGAATATCTGGCAAATAAAATAGGAAAGGAGAAGGAAAACTTATCACCTATTAAGCCACTGTCTAAGCCTATTTTCTTATCTGTGCAGATAATTTTATCTATCAATATAAAAACCAGTAATATTTTCTAAAGTCAATAATAATTTTAATCACTCGGGGGGGTCACTTTATAAAAATTTAAATGAAAAAAAATATGTGGTTATGGCCAAAAATCAACATACTCCATATCAAAATGAATAAGAATATGAAAGAAAGTTCTTGCTATGCCCTCAACAGCTATCTGTCAGAGTCAATTACTATCAAATGTAGATGTGTCTTTACAGTTTCTTTATGTATTTGTTTTTGTGTATGCATTTTTCATAGTCAAAATTAGACTACACATACTGTTCTGCAAATTGACTTTTTCACTTCATGTGATTCTGATTTTTATCTAGATCTATCTAAAATTATCTACTTTTCTTATTATTTTTAATGGCTAGGTAGTATTCCATAGTATAAATAATCAAAAATATTTTAGCCTTTACCTTGTTTTTACTATTGTCCTAACTTATATGAAGGTTTTAAATACGCAAAATAAAATGCTTCTATGCACATCCTTATACTGTGTCTTCATTTACATGTTTTTTTTTTGCAGTAGAGATTCCTAGAAATGGAATTTTTGTATAAAAGATATGTGAATTAAAAGTTTTAATGGATACTGAAAAATTGCCCTTCCAAAAAGCTGTATCATGTTCTACTCTTACCTACAAAGAGTACAAAAGCACCCATTTCTCCACAACTCATTTATGCTAAATATTTTTCATAATTAAAAAGTTTACCAATTTAACATATTAAAAAAGAACTTCTCATTTTTAATTTTTATTTTCAGCTTTCTTTCATATGTTTACTAGTCATTCTCATTCCTTCCATGAGCTTCCTGTTACATCCTATACACATTGTTGTACCGTTTGATCGATCATTTTCTTACTACTTTCTAAAAGCTCTCTACTTGACTTTTAACTTTCTATATAATTTAAATATACAGAGACTTTTTGTCTGTTCCTTAGAATGGTCATTCTCAAATGACAATTATAAAAATCATCTTTTGTGTTATATTTTCAAACTTTTACAGTTATGTACAGTATTAAAATGTTTTGTTTTCAAAAACTCCAGGTGATTCGTATCATCATCCAAATACAGGAACCAGTGCCATTTGTTGAAATGGAGCCCAGATAAATATCCCAAATAGATGGGTTTGAATCCTGGCAATCCTTTTTTCTTCTTTCTTTATCTGTTAACTAGGGATAATATACCTATGTCATAGGATTATGGAAAAATTAAATAAGGTAAAAAAATTAGTAGAGAGCCTAGCGTGGGGTCTTCTATGAAAATGCTCAATAAAAATCACTATTAGTAGATTATTTTAACATAGCTCCAACACCTCGTTTTTGTATTCAATTCTGAGTGTCTTTCTACTTCTCAAGATTCTTTCAAAACTAAGTGCTGTGTCTTGAAGTAGCTTTCCATGAGACAATCCCCTTTATGAAGCCATGGGCTCCTTAAGGAAATGCAACTTTAAAACAATAGATACTTCCTTAGTAACCAGACTATTTCTAAAGTAGTTGAGCCGTGAGGGCCTTAAGAGTAAAGTGCTGGCTGATGCAAGTTGATTACAGTACAGCATTTTGAGTACTGCTGGCAACAGTTCACTTAATCATAAGAACACGTTTGGCACATAACAACACCTTTTACAAAGAACTGTAGGTAACCTCTGCCTGGCAGCCAGTCCTAAGTGTCCTGTGGTCCCTGATGTGTCTGGGACTCCCAGACTCAGGCTGGGCCACTGTGACCAGTAGACAAGGAGAGGGGGTGGTGGCTTGTCGCTCTGAGAAATCAGAGGACACACACTTGGTGTGTGCCATTCATGCTGCAAAAACAGGCTGAGATTGTCCAGAGGAGAACAAGCCAAGCTCTTGGTGACACTTGGACTGTCCGAAGACCCCAGCCCCTCTTTTCCACTGTCCCTTTGACTCGCTACTCTACTTTTTGACTAAAGATCTTTGGATCTTTGGAGAACAGGAGATAACATTAAAGCACACTTGTCCCTGTTCTATACTTTGTAAGTCCAGCTCTCTATCAAAGTCCACTTAAACTAATAAAAAAGAACTAGTGCCGAGCTTCACCTCTAATATTCTGTAATCAGAGGACATTTAGGAAGGGCATATTTTTTGGTCAAGATTCATGAACAGTATAGCATTCTGTAAGTATCTGGTGATTACTATTATTTTCGGTAAATAATATTTATTAAATATTCTCTTAGTCTGCTAGGGCTGCTGTAACAACATATTATAGACGGGGTGGCTTAACCAACAAAAATTTGTTTCTCGTAGTTCTGGAGGCTGGGAAGTCCAAAATCAAGGTATGGGCAGAATCAGTATCTGATGAGGCCTCTCTTCCTAGCTTGTAGCTAGTTGCCTTCTGTCTGGGTCTTTCCTTGGCAGTGCTTCCAAAAAGAGAGGACTCTCTCTTTTTCTCTTGTAAGGGCACTAACCCTAGCATGAGAGTTTCACAAAACCTAATTACTTCCCAAAGGTCCCACCTCCAAATACCATCACATTGGGGTTAGGGCTTCAATATATGAAGTTGAGAAGGACATAAACGTTCAGACCAGAATAAGCATTTACTGTGAGTTAGGCAACATGCCATGTGCTTTATACATATCATCTCAATTAATCCTCCCAGCAACCCTCTGAAACTGTTCTACTTCTCTCCATAATATACGGAGGCAGAATCAAGCAAGAGAACAGTGTGGCTGAGCAACTTGCTCAAGGTCAGAGTTAGTACATGTAGAGCTGACTCAAAAACCTGTTCTTTTAGTCTCTGTGATAAAACTATCTGCCCTGCTGCCATGCTGTTCTAGCAGGGGAAAGATGACTTCCTCTTTTTTAAAAATTCAGGCAAGGTTTATTTGTTTTCTTAAATAAGCTTTTTTCTCTTTCCCTAACCCTCACTTCTTAAAATAACAAAACACAACCACCTACATTAATCGTAATAAATTACCTTCAATCAGCTCTATATAAACATGCAGAAGAGAATGAAAGTTAGGGGGATGAATCTCTAAGTAAGCTAGCTGAAATACATGGAAAAACTATCATTCTACCACATATTTTGGAAGACCAGTTGTTAGGCTGAATTGTGTACTCCCAAATCCATATGTTAAAGTCCTAACCCCCTCAGAATGTATTGTGTCTGGAGATAATGTCTTTAAGGAAATGATTAATTTAAACGGGACTGGTGTCCTTCTAGGAAGAGGAAGTTGGGACACAAAGAGACACCAGACACACGCATATGCAGAGGGACAACCGTGTGAGGATACAGAGAGAAGATGGAGATTTGCAAGTCAAGGAGGGAGGTCTCAGGAGAAATCAGCCCTCCTCACCCACCTCAATCTCAGACTTCCAGCCTCCAGAATTATGAGAAAATAAGCCTCTGTTATTTAGGGCACCCGGTGTGGCATTTTTTTATGGTAGTCCTAGAAAAATAATACACCAGTATTTTGTCAAAGAAACACAGGTGAGCCAGAATGCAGGAGTCACCAGAAATTTTGCCCTCACTCATGGTTTCTATACAGGATACCAGTAATTTGCAAGAAAATTTTTTTAAGGGATTAAAGTGGGAGCCTAAGGAGTACAAAGATAATCTTAGCCCTCAGAAAAATAACTATTTGCTCTTGAAAATACCTCTGTTTTCATACCCAGGATTTTAAAAATTCCCTGTACGTAGATAACATAGTTAGGTACCTTCTTTCTCCCTTTCTTTCTCGCCCTCCTCCCCTTAACATCTTTCACCATCCCTACTGTGAATGGCCTTGAGTTCTCCACAGGACAGGTGTGTTGATTAGGCTATGAATACATCCCGGGATGGAGAAATTAGTTAAACAGAAACATGGCACGAGGTTCCAACCGGAAAACTACTTAACATCCAGTTCAGATTTCATATTGGTCGAGTCGGACCAGTAGCAAGAAATCAACTAATTTCTGCTACGTGTGGTTTACCCACTCACATGACCTCACCACAGCCATGTCTCCTCTTTGCTTGCCACCAGTCAATGGGCTGGGAGCAGACTCAGACACTGACCTGAGCTGAAACATACTCCCGATCACAGCCATGCTCCCCCAGGAGCTGTGGGATAGCTGGCTTTGTGCCAGGAGGAGTAAGCCTTCCCCTCCTTTGTTTGGGTCTTAATGACCTAAAACCTTCACAAGAGGTTCACCTCTTTTTTGGCTGGACACGAACACAAAATGGCAGGTAACAGAAAGAAATAAATATAATTTAGATGTGAAATAAAATCTATCTACTAGTGTGTGTATGCATGAATGTCTGTCTCGCTGGCACGCACCAGATTGGACTAAATGACAGGAATTTCCCAAGGGAAGATAACCTCCAGATACTGTTACAAAGGCTTTATTCCCCACACTCTGCAAATTATTTAATTTAAACACTGCTTGATATGACTCTCTGAGGAGAGGGGTGTCTTCCCAGATTCATTTTTAATTTGTTGGTGTGTATATATTATGTGTGCGTATAGAATTGACCAAATGCATTCACTGCTGCAGAGTCTAAGCACAGGCTTCTGAATGCAGAACCAAGGGCTTCAAATTGCTGTCTAAAAGTAGGAGAATGATGAAATATATGTGTAATTTCTTCTCTTTTTTTGTCTGTGAGGAAAAAAAGAGGCAGAGATTCAGTTGTTAATCAGTTAGTGTCCCAACCTAGACATTTTCTATTTCCTTAGGAGATAGTGCTCGCTTCAGCAGCACATATACTATTTTCTTAGGAGATAAACTAAATATGTTTTTAAATTGTGTGTGTGTGTGTGTGTGTGTGTGTGTGTGTGTGTGTGTCCCTGCACCACGATTAATTTCTCATACTAGAAAACAGTCACATTCATTGATGCATTTGACTAAAGCAGGAGAAGCAATGCAAAGATTAAAGACTCCGTTTTCATCAGCACTGGGCAGTGCCGTATCATGGGCCAGGGCGATAATTTATAGCATTCTTTTAATCCTTCTGCTCCTTCCACTAGCTTAACTTCTACTGCTCTTCTACTACATATTAATAAGGGAAGGATACCCGGTGAAACAAAACCCTGAGTGTCCTATTACGTATTTTGCCAAATTTCATCATGAAAAATCTTGCCTTTTTAAAGAGTTTATAGGTCCCATTAAAGGATTCAAATTAATTTCTCCCCTAGACAGAATTTCTTTACATAAGTTTCCACTGAAGGGCTAACTCTGCCCCAAATGCAAACTCGGGCACATAGGGCCCACGCTGGAGAGTCTTGTTATCTTGGCTAAATCAATTTAAAAGCAAATAAGCATTAGGCAATAATTTCAATATTAACTTACTCTTCTTACTTCTTCATCAGAGCAAACTAAAGTATGTGAACTCACTCTCACCCTTCACCTAGGTTTCTTCTATTCTCTCACTATGTGGTGCCCTGCACACAAGGAAAGTGACCTCCTTCCTCCTACCAGCCTAGTTATTTATTGACATAAGCTTGCATTCTGGGGCATTATCAGCTTAATGCATAATTCAAACTCTCTCAGTTGTGGCCTGCACTTTTGCCTTATCCCCTGCATTCTGAATGAAAGATAAGCAGTATTTCCAAAGTGGGCACACAAAAGGGGTCCCGAGCATGAACACTGCCTCCTTCCCCTCCCTTGCATGTCAGCCCTCCCCTGCTCCTTAGAAAACTGTACAACTTGCAGCTCATACCCACACACTCACAAGGTATCATACTCAGAAGAAAATAATCCTGAAGATGGTCTTACAGTTTACACTGAGTGGGGACCCAAGAACCTTTACCACGAAGGGGTGTCTAAAGTGGAAAAACCTCATTACCTTAGGGGTCACATTCTAGACTGGCAGCCAGATGTTTTCAACAAAGCAAGTTTCAAATCTCTGTAATTACAAGAAAGAAGGAAAGAAAGAAAGAAAGAAAGAAAGAAAGAAAGAAAGAAAGAAAGAAAGAAGGAAGGAAGGAAGGAAGGAAGGAAGGAAGGAAGGAAGGAAGGAAGGAAGGAAGGAAGGAAGAGAGAGAGAGAGAGAAAGAAAGAAAGAAGGAAGGAAGGAAAGAAGGAAAGAAAGAAAGAAAGGAAGGAAGGAAGAGAGAGAGAGAGAGAGAAAGAAAGAAAGAAAGAAGGAAGGAAGGAAGGAAAGAAGAAAGAAAGAAAGGAAGGAAGAGAGAGAGAAAGAAAGAAAGAAAGAAAGAAAGAAAGAAAGAAAGAAAGAAAGAAAGAAGGAAGGAAGGAAGGAAGGAAGGAAGGAAGGAAGGAAGGAAGGAAGGAAGGAAGGAAGGAAGAAGGAAGGAAGGAAGGAAGGAAGGAAGGAAGGAAGGAAGGAAGGAAGGAAGGAAGGGAGGGAGGGAGACAGACAAGCTTTAGAATGTTTTTTTTTCTTTCAGTGGGGCAGAAGAAACTGTTTGTGGTAATGGAGAGGGAGAGAGGAGGGTGAGTAGGAAAAGCGGCAGACAGATAAGGCCTCCTAACATGTTGGAGGAAAGAAAAAAAGAAGCCGAAAGGAAGGGAGCGGCAGGGCATAAGAGAAAGAGAGAGGGTGAAGGGTTAGGGTAAAAACTGACTAGAGGACAGGAAGAGGGGAGAGACAAAAATTTGAGAAGAGAGGGCTTCAAGATCAACTGTATTAGGTTAATGCAGACAAAATCAATTCAGTAAAAGTGGCTCAAGCGATTTTCTTTCCCATACTGAATTGACTGCCTTCTGATTGAACTGATTAAATTAACTAGTTATTTTTAATGATATGTGAAGGGAGAAAATGAGTGCATAAGCCCACCTACAAATACACATAACCAGGTAGGCCGTATGCTTGATTTGAACACATTAACAACTTCACTAGCATAAAAAAAAAAAAAATACACGCATGTATATGTATGCATATGCATGTGGGCGGCAGTGCTGAATTTTTTCAAAACTGCCACTGCGGTCCCCCAGAATATTCATAAGCATATACCATATACAAACATACATACATATTCTGAGTTGTGTTCTTCCCATGATCGAAAACTTAGTTGTCTTTTTGGAAAGTAGTTTATCCATGATAGAGTAAAGTATGCTGTATAAATGCACCAGTATCATCTGTCAGCACCATTTTTAAAAGTAAGGTTCACCTCCCCCTAATGTACTTTTGTCAAAGTCAGAATATGATAGTAAAATCATAGGTTGCCAATATCATTGGACTTATTACTAAATACGGGCTTCTAGCAGATGCTTTTTACATGCATTCCGAGTCCACCAAGCAATAATTCCTCCTTTTTTATAAACATAAAGGCATGAATTATTAAAAAATTAAAGACATTTAGAATAATGGTCCTCCATACGCAAAGTATTTATTTCAACTTTCATCATTCATAGTTTATTGCATTGATTTTTTTTTTCATCAGTTTACTTAGTATTAGGCTTCCACTGAACTCATCAATAAGAAATGAATTTTGGTAACTTTCAAATCCACTATATTACTTTTCCTTTTATTTGTAGTGAATTTTTCTTCTCTCCATGGTATTACTGCAATAAGTCAGTCATTATTTCTTTATGTTTTCCCTTCTTTCTTTAGCATTTCATTTCCCTTTACAGCACATCTTGTGATCACAAAGAAAACAGAGACACTTATTTCTTTTAACAGTTGAAATTGCTGCAAGTGATTTAGCTGTCATTTAATTTGATTCCTCTCTTCTGTCTGTGGAGAAATATGTTTAATGTACTGGAAATTATGTTAATAAGAAAAAGCATTATCTCATTTAATGAAACAAATATACAAATATTTCAAAATAAAATAAAGAGGCAATCTTCACTGAGAAAAATGTCTCTTATGGTTTGCATAAAATAAACAAATGAGAAAAAAATCCTGAATACATTGAAACACTGACAAAAATTATGCCTACATTCAAAAGGGGAGGAGAAGCTTGGTAACTGAATTACCCACAATTTAATCAAATATTTTTTTGGAAAAATATCAGCACATATCAAGGATCAAGTTATTAATTTTACATTTCCAATTACCTCAAGAAAGATCATTTTATTTTTCTAGAATGGACACTGGGTTTTTGTAAAGTTTTCTTTGTATTTTTTTCTTTTCCATTTCAACTGGTCTTTCAATGATGCTATTGCTTGAATTAATAATTATCAGCAATCTCATTGAAAATATGACCCAACCCATGTAACTGTAAGAAAGGTTAAAATTCCTTTGATTTTGCTAATCAAAACAGTCAATGAACTCGTTCCAGAGCTTTTATATATTAAAATTTATCTAATGTACAAAAAGGTTAAATAAATATTGTTAGTGATTTGAGCAAAACTTGAAGCAATTATGTAATAAAAGCATGACCACAGTAACAGAAACACATAATTAGCAATTTAATTACTGGCATGAAGACAAGCTAAAGATGTCAAT
Source organism: Paguma larvata (assembly GCA_030068075.1). Taxonomy (NCBI): domain Eukaryota; kingdom Metazoa; phylum Chordata; class Mammalia; order Carnivora; family Viverridae; genus Paguma; species Paguma larvata. The sequence continues at coordinate 61,518,352 of CM057836.1, forward strand.
AAAAAAAAAATCTTTAGTGACAAGCCGATTTTATTCTCTTTACTGCAATTTGTGAGAAATAGTCACCACCTGATGAGCAGAACCATTTCTGTACAAAATGCCTACCCCTCCACAAACTAAAATACCCAATTTAAAATATTTCTTATTTCATATCATTACATAGTGAATCATTACATTTTTCTCCCATTTAGATTAGCACTTTCTCTTCTCTGAAAATACAATATTTCCAGTCAGCAAGTAAAGAATATTATGTTTTTTTTTAATGAGTTAAAGTAGCAGGTGTTCTTTGTTTCAATTTCATTTTTTTCCCAGTTTCAATAATATGTTTGACAGAAATGCTTCCCTGTATATGACATTCCAAATATCCTATCTTTTCTCATCTTCTAAGTTTCAGTTGAGAGACGCACATAAACCATGGATTGTTTTCAAAAGAGATCAATTACAACTACGGTAGAAATAAGCAAGCTAACTGGACATTCCTCTAGGTCTTTCACAATTTCTTTTTCTCCCTCCTATCTGTATTCAGAGTTTCAGGTGGGAGGTAAAGGAGTGACATGGTCCACCTTTATTTTTTCATCACGATCCCAACTTTGTGATTTTTTAAACAGTCTCGAACTACTTATTTTAAAGTGTTCAATGAATGCTTCCTACCTTATATGTCACTGGTATTTAACTAGTAGCAGAAAACAGATATCTCAAGATAGAACCATATTGAAAGTAAGCTCCATCTTACGATAAAAAGTGAATCATCTTGGCTGGTGTTCAATAGCCACTTGTACGAGCCGAGTGCACGGAGTGAAATCATGAAAGCCAGACTTACTAAGAAGTTTGGTCTATAAATACCCTTGGGGCATAATGGAATACACTTAAAAAATAAACTCCAGCCACTAGGATCATAACAAATAATAATTCTTAATAACATTGCCTTTTATAATTAACCTACTGACTCTAATCATTTTGACACATAGTTCCAATCAGATATCCTAATTAAATATTTGATTCTTGAGAGAAGAGTATATAATACTCAAAGTTTCTAAGGAAACTGAAAATGTTTTAAAAGGTATATTTAACTTGGCTTTAACTTAATAAAAAGTGAAGAAAGCAAATAACTGGGAGATGACTTTTTGGAACTTCTTGGCTAATGTACTGGTTACTAAAACCATTTATTTCTTACATATATTTGGATTCCATAAAGAGTTCCCTTGTCCAGTGAGGTTTTTGATCACTGTGCATTATATATCACCATTAGCTTCTAAGTTTCTGTTTTCACCATAAACCTAAACTTACCTGGATTTTTAAACTGTAACCATCTAGGCTTAAAACTCTTTTTCCTTCTACAGATACATGTTGTCATTGATAAATAAGTTAATTTACAAACCTCCATGGAAGACCACCTATATTAGCCATTATGGAAGGTGATTACACAGTGGTACCTCTGCCTTTAGGAAGCTTACAGTCTACTTAAGATGGTGTGCCCAAAGTTAATGCTGCCTCAGACTTCAAGTGTAGTTATGATAAATACTAAACAGCTGACACACAAAAAAAAGTGTCAAGAATCTTCTACAGGAAAGTTCATAGAATAAAGGGAGCACAGTGTCTTTGTGGGTAGACCCCTTTATAAGTGAGTACCACAGAGAGAATTTTATAAAGCTTAAAAATGCAGTATCTCATTTGAGCTAAGACCTAAACAGCCCCTCATAGAGGTGAAGAAACTGACACTCAAAGAGGCTAATACTTTATCCAAGAGAAAATGTATTCAAGTAGGAACTCGATTATTGCTCTGTTGACTCTAAGTTCAAGGCATGAAGAAGAAAGCATTTGAGATGAAGGAATGATCAAAGAAGTGTCAGGTAGAGAGGAATGGAAGAGAATTGTGAAACATGTGTGGGACGAGGTGGTTTGCTTACCTAGGGAGAGCAGCAGGATCAGTGAGAGAAAGATTGGAAACAAGAAAGTCTCAGGGTACCGGGGTGGCTCAGTCCGTTAAGCATCCGAATTCGGCTCAGGTTATAGTCTCGCCGTTCATGAATCCGAGCCTCGTATGTCGGGCTCTGTGCTGACAGATCAGAACCTGGAACCTGCTTTGGATTCTGTGTCTCCCACTCTCTTTGCCCCTTCCCCAATCCTGCTGTGTCCCTCCCTCCCTCCCTCCCTCTCTCTGTCTCTCTCTCTCTGTCTGTCTCTCTCTCTCTCTCTCAAAAATAAACTTAAAAAAAAAACAGTTGGGAGTAATGGAAAATTGGGAATTGTGTTCTCTAGATAGTGAAGAGTCTTTGGTGGTTTCTGAACAGAATGATGGCCTGATGAATGCAGAATGAAGCATGAACTGAAAGGATGAGAGACAAAAACCAAAAGGTGAATGCTGTTGGTTCTTCCCACAAACTCCTTTCCCAGGGGGGCAGGCATCCCTTAGCTGCTGGGAGTGTTGGGTGCTAAAGCCCCTGGCTGCCCCTTTTCTGCAGAATTGTCCTCAGCCTTGAGAATTCACTTCATTGGAGAGGTTAAAACACCCTCCACTATCAACTCATACAAGGACTGTCTGAAATGGGGGATACAAAAGCCAGCTCCTTCAACTTAAGGGACATTGACTTTGCAGGGCAAGCTGAAACTAAACTCCAGCTTATACCGCATGCCCTACCCGGCTTTCTTACACCCTTTCTCCTCTGCAGTGCATCCTTGTCTCAGGCTCTGCTGCTAGGGAACCCGACCAGACAGGACAAAGTGAGAGGCTGACCATCTTCTTCTCTCTTGCAGGAAGAATGATTCATGATGTTAACAGGTGAGTGACAGCAGCTTCATCCAACTTACCCAGAAAATAATCAGTGTACAAAAAAAAGCAACCAGGGCAAACAGGAAGGCCATCTAGATGTATTTTTGCTTTTCTGGGCTTCTTGGCTTTAATCGCTCAAAGAATGAAATTTGGATGGCATTCTTGGGGAAAAGTGTATATAATTCAACCACTCTAGTCCGCACAGGAGATGCAATGAAGCCTCCACTTTGAGCAGCAATAGGAAAAAATGGAATATCATTTTATAATAGTAACCCGCTAGAAACTTTGGCTTTCCCTGTCACATCCCAACCGAGCATCGCACGGCTTAGTAAATCATTAAGCTCCATTTCTTACCAAATGAGAAACATCCCTGCTGTCTGCAAAAAATAAACGCTAAATTTAAATATCTGTAAAACTGTGAAATGAAAAAGAGAAAGTACTATTTTATAATACTAGTAAATAAAAAATAAGTTTTATTTTTTAAATATAATAATCAGATCTCTTTACACCCCAACATAAATACCACAGTACCTTGTACTCTTTTTCTTAAGTTTATTTATTTTTTTTTTATTTTGAGACAGAGGTAGAGACCATGAGCAGGGGAGGAGCAGAGAGAAACAGAGAGACAGAATCCCAAGCAGGCTCTGTGCTGTCAATGCAGAGCCCAATGTGGGGCTTGAACCCATGAACCATGAGATCATGACCTGAGCTGAAATCAAGAGTCAGGCACTTAGCCGACCGAGCCACCCAGGTGCCCCCACAGTACCTTGTATTCTTATACAAGGCTTTAATATTCTCTATTACACCATTTAGGGATATTAAATATTATTCGTGTCTAGGTGAAATTTCTTGATTCTCCTCTAAAAGAAAAAAAAAAAAAACAACCCTGGTGCTACTTGAGATGATTATTTGCCACAGAAAGAAGTGAACTTTCAGAGTATAAATTCTAAGATACCTCGCAACAGTTCTATAATGAGGGAGGGAAGCATAGAGGGAAAGGGAGAGAGAAAAGGGAGGGATAGGGATGACCCAGGGGAGGATATGAGGATGTCGTGCCCAAACCACAAAACTTCATGAGCTAATATGGCTTGAATTTTCTTTTCTTTTTAATGAGAATCCTTCAGTTTTCATGAGAGATTTCTTTAAAACAACTGGGATCTAATATGCAACCTTTCTCCCTCTTTTCCTATACTGATAACAACATGATAGCCCATCTTCTTTTCCTACCATGGAGTTTGGTAATAAATGTATGCTCCGAGTAAAAGTCCTGCTTGTGCAGTGGGATTGGATGATTAGTTGTAAAAGTTAACAGAGATGTCAAAGAGAATGTTAAAACTCAACACCGGTGTTCTCAAGTGTGAGCAAGCCTAACCCGGGGTGCCTGTGAACATAAAGAGTCCCGAATTCAGCGGATCTGAAGACAGGCCAGGAATCTCTCAGTTTCGCAAACACTGTGTGTCATTCTGGTGCAGATGTCTGCAGACCAGACCTTGAAAGCTACTCCTCTAGTGATGCCATACTAGTCTTTGAATATTCTTTATGCTATAGTTCTTAACCTCCCTTCTACAAACCCTCTTCTCTAGCCTAGATGACTGGGTTATGGAGATACCACTAAGGGAGAGACAGAATATAAAAAGGGAAAGTGAGGGGTTTTTCAGTAGGGGAAGGGGAATGGAGATAATGAATTTGAGCTTAGTTTAGGTACTGTAGGTTTGACTGCTCCTAAGTTACACACAGGGAATCATGAAAGTCCTGTTCTAAACCTTGTTCTAAACAATGATGCCAACCTTGAAAGGTACTCCCATATGGAGGGAGAACATCCCAATGAACAGAATAAAAGAATTCGCCTGAGTGTTGATGTTGCTGCCCTTGAAATATAGTCACCAACTTCCCCGAAATAAATACTGGTCCTTAAATTAGATCATACTGTTTGGAGATTAAACTGAGTTCTCAGATCAGTTTTCAGAATGGACTCTAATTCTTTACACTGATGCATTTAAAAATTGAGTAACCTTTGCCTAAATGCATAATTAGCTAAGTGTAAACAGCACATTTGTTGCTGATCTGTTTCTCCTCAAAAAGAAATACTCAGAAAAGGATATTTCGCTTCCACGTGGGAAAAGGTAGTCCCTCTTCAGCATTATGTACTTGTACATCAATAGGGATGCTCAGTTTCTCTTATTTCTGGCAGTTTCTTAAAATAAACATTTGAGGCCACTAAAATGAACCCCAATAGTAAGGGCAATGATGCAAATGAAAGAGGCAAACCTTAACACATTTAATGAAAAGACAAATTAATAGTAGATGCTTCCCCCAAACACTGTCTATCTCTGGGGCAAGTATAATGAAGCTTAAATTCAAAGGGCTGGCATACTGTGGGTTGTGTGGAAAGAGGTGCCATGGAGAAAGGTGCTTTTTTTTTTTCTTTATTGAATGTAGTCCAGCAAAGATTTGGCAGACTACATATTTAAAAGGTTGGGAATGCTTGCAGAAATTGATTCATTCACACTGTTGTGAATCATTTAGCACACACTTCAGAGAGAGTTTAGCATCTTAGTCTCTGCCTCCCACTTCCTAAAGAAAGGCTGTTAATCAAAATGGAAGACTCGTAGGGGAAGCTTTGGGAATGGGACAAAAGGATGAGAATGAAGGCACACCATGTGGCTCGATTTTCTCCTCTCAGGGCAGTTTGGTCTTTTTTGTTTGTCTGTGAGGGTGGAAAGTTTAATGCACCTGAATTAATATATAGATCCTCAGACTGGGCCCGAGTCAAAAAGTACACCACCCGTTTCACTTAAATGCAGCTCTTCTCCAAATTGTTAAGATCATAAAGTAAAAAAAGAGCATTATTATAAATTATTTAAGTTGAATGATTTAAAAAGCCTCTGTATTTATAAAAATCTTGTCATGATTACAAAAGAAAATTAAGTATCTTTCATATTAAAGAAAAAAATTTTATATGCCATCTAAACACATTTTTAAAAATAATAAATCTACCAATTTGGTGGTGGACTTCAGACCGGGACATTAGAAACAGACCATGTAATAGCTGAAGTTCACACATATGCACATACAGGAAACAATAATCTACCAATGGCAATAAAATTGCTATATTTCTTTTATTTTGAAAATGCCAGTAGATGTACTAGTATTTTAAAAATAAAAGATAATAAATTACCAGTGACATAAAATATGCAAGTGACAAATTGCTAATGGTTAAGGTGACAAATGATGTTTTCAAATAATTAATAAAAAAATCATAGTAAAGAAACAATACACAGAGTAAATATGTATTTCCTTTCTGGAAGATGGACAAAAACAAATGTAGAGGTCTGTAAAACCCAGGGAAGATGAGCAATAGCAGTGGATGGGATGTGGAAGTATACTAATCATACCTCACATAGAATTCCTCGTTCACTATGCCACGGCCACTATGCACCAAGTTACACTCTAGGATATGTGCCCTATCCCCAACAAGGTCTTGTCCCACAATTACAGCAATAAAGCTCTATTAACATCACATTTATCTCGGAAAAAAAACAGTAATAGGAAGGAGAAAGTGAAGAGGAATTCATTTTTCAAGTATCTACAAAGAACACACAAATAATCCAAATAACAGCTCATTTAAAGGTCACTCACGTTTGATTTTAAGATGTATAATACACCTACTGATAACCACTTTAATCTATCCCTTTGGTAGACAGAAACAAAAGTAATGAAAGGCAAATTTACCACTTTGTCATTTGGCCCAAAGCAGAAACTGTGATCCTTAATTCTTAAAACACTGATTTCATGCCTTCAATGCATGAATCTGTTAAGTTCTTTACTCTCATAACCACCCTATTCCTATCACCACTTTATAGACAATGATGAGGGGAGAGAGTGGGTGAGTAACTCATCTGGCTTTGTGCATTCAATGCCCTGTTTCGCCAGTTCTTGTTCTAAATCAAAGGCAGGGGGAAGACTGTCCAGGGCAGGCATCGTTTTCATATTGAACTTGGTTGGAGCTCCTTTTCTCAAGCCTGGGTCAAGTGTCCCATTCTCAGTGTACGTAGGTTACAAAATTGAATTTTATACCATAGACTCTCCCTCCCTCCACGTGTATAATTAATTTTCATTTGTGTAAGAGTAGCTAGCAATCTGTGACTAAAAATATGGACACTGACAAAGTGATTCCTGTGCAAGACTGAGGACGAACTTCTAAGTTGTTTCATTTTAAACAGTGGTTCTCAACCCTGGCTGCACAATTAGAATCACCTGGGGAGCTTTAAAAAGAAAAATCCTTGCCCAGGCCCCGTCCCCAGAGATGCTGACTTAATGGACTGGGGTGGGGCTTAGGCACTGATATTTTTTTCAAAAGCTCCCCAGGTGACTCTAATGTGCAGCCAGGGTTGAGACCCACTGATTTTACTGCAGCCAAGGTAAAACCACATGAAGAGGCAGGAAGTTGATTTCTAACCTACGGTATACAATGGATTTATGCTGGTAGGCAAGTGATCTTAGTTTACAAGCAATAAAATGGGAATAAGGGTATATTACATACCAAAGCTAAAGAATTAAATTAGAAGCTTTTTTTTTTCTTATCCCTTCCAGTTATAGGTTTGCCTGAAGCTCAAGGCACTTGTTTTGATATCTTAGAGGAGATGATGTGAGACATGAATATAAAAATAAAAGATATTAGCACCAATTCTTAAAAAAAATCGATGTTCTCCAATTAGACAGAAGGAACAAATGTATTTGATAAATATATGTTAAAAGCTAGCTTAGAATAATTTTTAAATTGCATTTTCTCAACCTCTCATTTCAAGTTCACATTTACTTTCATACAATTTTAAGATCCTTGGAGGCAATAAGGTATTGTTCTAAGATGGATGGATTCATCTCCCAACATATTAGGATAATGACACTGCCCGTATTCAGGCTTCAGCCTTTACCTGAGAAATTTCTGCTGGGAAAAAAACCCAACCCTGAGAGACATGTGTCAAAACTTAATCATTTGACTTCTCAAGTAAAAAGTTACAAAAATATGATAGCAGACCACCATTTTATGTTAATTTTCAAAGAAAAATATTCCAAATAGTAATGACGCTCAAATGCATTTCACTTCACTGATGTTTTTCAGGATCCCAGTTACAGCGCAGTGTTAATAGCAGCATTGTGAATGCCTTAAAGTAAAAGCAGTGGGGCAGATGTTTCATTCAAATCTAAGATTCCTTTTAAATTCTAGTGGTAGGGTTGGATGACATGATAATTATGTTATATAGAGATTTATTACATTTTGATATCAGACAACATCCCTTGGCCTATATTTGTATCTGTGATATACCTGAGGTTTTCACAGAATGCAAGACTAGTACAAGAGTGATGAGGAGCTCAAACACAATGCTTGACCTAAATACATTATGTAGCACTGGGTATCTGTTAAATAGGTCAGCCCGGGCTCTTAAAAGTTATGCAAAACTTATTTCTGCCACACAGGAGATATGTCACTAGTCAAGCTGTATAAAAATCAGCTTTCTAGGCAGGAAGAAAATGCTCCTCATCACTGGGGGCGGGGGGTGTAGGGGGGGACTCTTTTGCCATACATAAAATGTCTTAAATACTATACTACATTTGTCATATGTCTTTAGGCCACAGGAAATAATAAAAGCAATGAGGCTGATGAAATGTTAACAATTCCAGGATTCGTTTAAGTGGATGGGAGTTCTTTAAACAGTGCTACAGAAATTCTTATTTTTCCAGCAAAAGCAAATGGGATTTTGAAGGTGCATAACTCTCAGCTGCTAAACCAGAGTGATGCATACTGTCAGGATGCAGACCTGGCTGATGGCTTTTAGCAGTGAGGAAACATGGAAAGTTATCTCATCAGGGCTAAGGTGGTTCCACCTGCACCTCCACTCCTAATTTAGACAAAGCTGTCTTGTTCCCACTCAGTGTAGCCCCATTAGCTGCCTTAGGTGTACAAACCATTATTTTTTAAACATCAAAAAAATCAAAGGCTCGCAAAACTGTTTCCTTGTTCAAATAAATAATATTTGATGGTACTAGGGTTTCTGCCTAACAACGAGGCGCCAAACCCGTAGCCAGGGGTTCTCAAAGTGTAGTTCTAGGGATCAGCAGCATCAGTCAACTGAGAAACTGTTAAAATGCAAATTATAACCCACCCCATGGAGATCCTACTGACTTAGAAACTCTAGGGTTAGGTGAGGTGATTTGTGCTTTAACTGGCCTTCCAGTTTAAGAACCCCTGAACTGAAATATCAATAACTTAGCCTGACAGTGGACAGAACAGTTTCAACTTAATAGAAGAATTCTTAACTATCCCTAACAATTCAAGAAAGAATCAAGGTACATTGAAGAATATTCCCCATTCTCATCTTAGCCAACATAAATCTCTTCCTCCAAAATAAACTTTTTATAAACAACGGACAATTGCAGTGTTTGTAAGAGGTCCAGAACCCTTTTCATCTTGAACTTTAAAACTCTCTCAGGACCTTACTGCTTCTGGAAATATGAATTGTGACAGTGGTCTTGTTCAGAAGATATCAAGTATGAGGAAAATAAAGGCAAACTCTTCACCTTGCTTACTAATCATATTAGAAATTTTTAAAAATCTATCAAATTTAATAAGTTAATCCATAGTAAGATGCCATTTGTTGGTGTTGAAAAAAAAAAACAAAAAATAAACACCTTTCTTGAAGACTGAACCTTCACAGGTAGGCACTCAGGAATATAAATTCCCCAAATCCACATAGGTTCGTGAACATAGTAACATACACTGTTCGAATATTTGGTCCCTATCAGTAGCTCATACAAGCTAAAATAAATACTTCTCACTAAAGTACTGAGATTTTACCTCTTAGCGTATTACCCTCCATACACCCTTCGTAGGTTTAGTTTAATGTATTTGAGTTCCATTTCTGAGAACACGAACTCTAAAGATTTTTGCAAGATTGAAAGACATTCATTACAAAACAAAACAAAAAAAAAAAAAAACAGGAAATGAAGTATACGCAAATTTGAAGCAAGCTAATAAAATAAATTTCTTTAAAGGAAAAAAAAAAAAACCTATCTGTTCCCGGTAACACACTAAAAACAAAACTCAGAGCAAAACAGATCGCAGCTGCTCAACTAAACTGTAATACGCTCTGGGAAATGGTATCCACCTTATCCTGTACACCTGTTTGCCAACAGTGAGGCAGCAGCAAAACCTGCATGAGGAAATTCAAAGGCAAAAAGTAAACAAGCTTCTTCATTCTGCATTATCACACTAGACTCTAAACCAGGTTTTTACTACTCGCTTCTTGCTGATATACTGAACTTCATGGAGGTTAGCCACATACTGCAGGTAGCTTTTGAGTCAAATTCAGTTCCTCTGGGACAACTGATTATTTTCTTCTCTCTCTGACCTAGCGAATGCAGCAAGGCTCCACACACACAGTATTTCTGCCCTAGAGGCACTGATGTCCCACCACCTTACCCCCTAATGCTCATAATAATCTAGGCAAAGTGACAAAAATAAGTCTGCCCTTAGTTTGCATATCGAAAACAAAATACATACAATGCTGCTGCTGTTTTTATTGCTTTGTTATTTCATCATTATTCACCACAGTTCCTGCCTTCATTTGCAGAGTTTGGATTTTAATGTAATGGCCATTCAATAAAAATGTTGCTTTTAAGGGTTTGCATATCATCCCATTTTCTCTTCAACCCTTCAGCAACCATATGGCAAGCAATCAGGTCTGCAATCACTAGGTCCATATTATGTAGAGCATGATTTCGGCATTATGCTATTACCCATCTGTTTCTGTAGAAAAAGACATGAACCCGTGTATAAGAGGTCAGTGGTTTCATTGCACACCGTATTCCAGAAATCTATCTCTGTTCACTTGAGATCACTTTTGTGATTTACTCTAGTCTCCAGGCCAGACTTTCTCTCCCTCTCTCCCTTTTTTTTTTTTTTAAAGAAATACAGACGATCAGCACAATTTGTCTGTCTGCCTACTGTATAAAATTATTTGTAACTGTCAGAGTAGGCACTTAAACTTTCTTACTTAAGGATATTTATCCAGAGATTCTGCACTTAAAAAAAAATGTGGGCGGTGGAGAGAGGAGAAATCAATCTCACCTGATTTTACATTTTTAACTGTCTACATAATAAAGTTGACAGAATTTTCAGGCAGAAGCAGACACAGAAGAAAGTTCAGGCTCCTGCCTCCAATTTGAAGGTTCCCAGCACCAACCACACTAAGCAATTCTTGTGGGCTCAAGGAAAGATTCTCAGATATGTATCTATATATCTAAATTTTATATCTGTATGTATGCCTGCCCCATGGGTTCACATACATAATTTTTGAATAGTAGACCCAATTTGAATGTTGAATGTTAATTCAGTGGAATGCTTACTTGGGTATTTCCTAGATAGAGCACTTAATAATGAACTTCAGATGCAATCAATTATGCCTATGAAAAGACTCAACGTTTGGAATTCTTTGTATTGTAATAAGTCAATGACTTTGTTAGGTAAAACTTGCTACAAAATACTCCCATTGTCTTTTATACTGGTTCAAGCTATTATTGGCTTGAAATTGATTTAGGAAGCAGGATAGGAACACAGCAAATGGGTATGAAGCCCCAGGTACAGAATCCTTTTTGAAATCAATTTTGAGGCCATCAGGAGTGGCTCAGAGCAGATGTGCTTTTCTGCCCCATCCAGTGGTTCTCAAACCTGGCTACATGCTGGAATCAGCTGGGGAGGTTTAAAAAAAAATTCTGATTCCTGGATCCGAAGATTCTAACTTAAATTCATTTGGGTGCAGCATGGACAACTGGATTTTTAAAAGCTCCGCAAGTATTTTTACTGTACAACCCAGCTTGAGAACCTCTTGTGCAATAAGACATAATTAAATAAAGATCATCTTACTTCATTTCACTATTTTAAAAAATGCATTGAAAAGTAACGCAAACTGTAAAATGTCCAAGGTATATCAAGACAAAAACTTACAGGCTGACAATCGATTATAAAATAAATGCTATCCAATGTCAGAAATAATAATAGAGGCAAGACTTCTATACAGGTTTGGCTTAGAGTTCTACCTATAACATTCAAGAAACCTGAATGCCATTGAACATGCATAAACAATATTAATGCTAGAGGTTTAGTAAGATATTGAAAATTTAATTAAAATTCTAAGTACTCACTTAAAACTTATACAGAAAAAGGCTACATGGGTAACTTCTGTGACCACAAACTCTTAAAGTTTGATATATGTTGTATTTTTTATATTAATAATCTTAAGGGAAAATACTTTGGAAAACAAAATTATTCACAGGTTTTAAAAAGATAAAGTTTCAATTACATTAATGTTTAACACAATTGGCTACAAGCAAGACAATCTAGAATTAAAAGCTGACTCCCAGATCTTAATTAACTCACAGAACTGAACAAGACGATGTATGGATGGCAAGTAGTTTTGTACTGAGGCTGTTGGGATTCTTTTTGAAAAACACCCTGCCCACCCTGACAACCAGCTTACAAACAAAGGAACAAATAAATAAATAATAGATAAATAAGAAAAAACTACTACTAACTCTTCCTGATCTGGAAGAGCAGAAAGTATGCACTGAGATAACTTCCTCTTTCTCCTATCTTCCAACACAACTTCCTTCACTGTTGTCCTTTTTCCTCCCAAGTTCGCACTTTCACACATCTTAACCCCTCTGCGCACATCAAAATCTATCACAAACATTTCTTTCATCCAAAGAGCAAATGCAGGAATGTAATTAAAATGTAATGTCCCTCAGACAGTCCCTATATAATCAAGACCCAAAGGCTTAAATGGATGGAATTGAACGGCAATGCTCAACTATTAGAGCGAGTCAGAACTGCACCCGGGCATGGTGAAAACACATGCTAGGTAGCCTACCTCCATCTTCCCATGGCCATAGCCACAAAAACACATCTTTAGGCAGAAGTAACAGTCTGTGGGACTGTCATCTTACTCGTGAATGTATCTACACTATCTACACTGAAAATGGCACACTCTGTGGGTTGACATTGGCACATAAGGGAAGCTGATCCACAGAGATTCCAGTGGGGCATTATACACAACTACAGAAGTTCCTCCGACTATGTCCAATTTCACAGTTACTCCTTTCTTTCCTTTAGGTATAGCTTTCAATGTTATTCCTTAATCATTTCCTCTCTATTAGAATTCACCCTCTACTGGGCATGCCCCAAATGCTGGAACCAGCTGACTCAGATTGGTTAAGAGGAAATGAGCAATCCACTTTATTAGTGGTGCAAAAAAGTCACCATTCATCCCCTCCAATGTCACTCAGAACGGAAACAAAATGTGTTGATTGATTGTATGTTGATATAATAGTCATTACTCATTACAGAAATCACTTCCAAAAGTGATTTGAACTGGGTTACGATACAGAACATACATACAATAAGATTAAATCATTTTAAGTATTCAAGGAAAGAAAATGAAATATTTCAGTTGTGAAGGTTAAAATAGTTGTCAAAAAATTTGGCCCTGTGCTTCCTAGCGGTTAGGAAAAGAGAGAAACGTTGGTAATTTATATAAGCTTTATTATCATAAAGAGAAGAGCACAAAAGTTCTTCAAATTAGACAAAGATTTTTCCCGGCACTAGATTTTAGAAAGCTGTCTCATGGGGAGATTATTACAGGTGGCGCTGACTAGCATAACAGGCACTGTCCTCAACAATCTTTTTATTGCAAAAGAAGACACAGGTACTAGATCTCTCTGCATGGGTTTTGTGTACCCTTCTCTCCTTTAGCTTCTGTTTTTTATCCATATTTTTCTTCACCTTTATTTCCAACAATATCATTATTAGTTTTGGTTTCTTTTCGATTATTATTACCTTTAAAGTATTGTATTACATATATTTTATAATTTCTTTTCAGTAACACATCTTCAGTAACACATGGATGCACAAAATAAATGATGATAAAAAATGTTTTTGGTAACAGTGCAGGATATAGAAAATTAATAAATATAATTTTTAAAGAGTTAATGAAAAAGCGTTGATCTATCAGGTTTGAGATCCAATACTTAGTTGGGCCTCTTGTAATTCAGTGTGAGATTCCTGGTAATTGTGGACTGCTGTGATCTAAGTTTCATTACAGACACATAACGGTCAACAGTCTAAACATCGGACTCCAAGGCGCCACATTTCAAATTTTAATGTGCATGCAAGTCACCTGTTAAAGACAAAAATTCTGACTGAGTAGTTCTGGGTTTAGGTCTGAGATTCTGCATTCATAACAAGCTCCAGGGCAATGTTGTTAATACTGCTAGTGTGCGACAAAATTTTGAATAGCAAGAATAGACAGCACTTTCTAATCAGGACAGAAGTATTCTTCTACATTACTAACTAGAAGTACACCAGCCTGGGAAACTAAGTGAGTAGATAGCAGAGTTTCATTTTGTTGAGAAAACCTAGCCATATAGACTCTGCATGCAAGCGAACTACTCACCTGTGAGTGCTCTTGGCTATATGTGAAAGGTTCTTTGTCTCAAATTTCACACATAGTTAGTCTGCGTGATTGCTAATAGATGCTAGTTGTTTGTAAATTTTGTCTCCAGTCAACGGAGATGGTAAGCATCTTGAGGGCAAACACTATGTTAATACATCTCTGTTATCTTCCGCTTCTCCCAGCCGAGAATTACTAGGTGTCTCATAAATATGTGTTGGTTGTAACTGACAAGTCAGTCAGCAGCTAAAATACAATGATATGTCCCTACCCATGGTGAGTCACAAGCTATATTTGGGTTTGAATATCATTAAAATCTTAAATTCAAAACATTTTAAGGATAGAGATTGAGTAAAGCTGGGAGTACATGGTTGATAAAGACCACATCATATTTGAATTTCATTATCTGTGAATCTTGCTCAAAAAGCCATCCATTCATTCATAAATTCATTAAAAACATTTACTGAGTACCTTATAGTCTGTTGAAAGTGATAGAAATAAGGTTGACAAATAATTAAAATCTCCAAAGAATAAGAATAAACTAAAGCACTGTGTTAGTCTGGGTCCTTTGAGAAGGAGATGCCAAAATGGGATTTTAGTAGAGGCTAGCAGAGCCCTCAGACCATGCTGCAGTCAGAACCTGAAGGAAGAAGGTCTGGACAGAAGTCTCCTAGACTGCCCTGGTAGGAAGGTTCAGCAAGTCATGGGGAGTCCTTGTGCCAAAGTCGGCTATCAAAGGAGATCCCAGAAAGTGGCCTGACTTGGTACGTCTCCCAAGCTCAGTGTCTGGCTGAGCAATGTAGGAAGCATGGCCTTAGAGCAAACGCACAGACAACCATGGACTTCAGAGCACTAAAGCTGGGGACCTTAGTCAATTACACTCCCTGTAGTTGCAGGTATATCCTCATGGCTGCCACAGGCACTATGTAGATGTTGATACATATATGAAGCTACTAATGGGCTTTTGGCCATTTAGATGGTGAATAGACATAAAGAATGTTCTAATTTGACACTCACAAACAAAACATAGTGAAAGTGTGGACATGATATCATCAAATGCATCTGTAACAGTAAATACACTCAATAAAACCATATGTACCTCAATATAATGGAAATATATTAATTCTCTATGCATTAACAGTTTCCTCTGTTCAGTCAAATTGTATCATTTGAGATTCATGAGTCTGTTTTTACATACTACAGGGATCTAGCAAAAGAAAAACATATGCGTATATAGCTTAAACCAAGTTAAATACTTAACGCCAAATGTTTGTTCTACCTGATTTATTTTTTAAAATATAAAGTCAATTGCAATCCTGTGTTTACCTTAGAGAAGTGGTATTTTACTTGTATTTGTGAATGTTTAAAATTGTCTAATGTAATTTTTGTATGAATTTCAAAATAGACTCAAACCTGGAAGAATTTAAGATGCATTTTTATTCTTTTTTTTTTTTTTTGGAATAACATAATTGTTTATTTTCTTTATACATATCTACCAGTCACCAATTGAGTTAGGGTGAATTTGAGATTATTATATACTTAATACAGGTTCATTGATTATAAAGTCAATTTGTTGATATCTAGTAATAACTGGTAGTTTTATTTTTCTATTTCTTCTAAAAGTCTTTTGCACATGAGCCAATATTCTATTTTTTGGCAAAAATAATTTATAATTCCACACTATCTGATCACAATTTCCCAGTTCAGTATTAAATGCACTAGGGGACATTTTAACTTCGATTTGTTATACCAATCAAATTTTATAATCCATTTCATTTGGTTGCCTGCATTGCCATTCTGTAGCCAGCCATGAATCAGCTTCCTCTGGGTATAGATATGATTGCCCAGTTTGATGTTCAAAAGAGTCTGGATGAGCACATTTTTGGTCCCTTGGATTGTCCATTCTCACGCCCAAAGAGGTACACGGCAGGTTAGGAGGGCACTGTCATAGCTAAACTGTTTGATCCCTGCTGCTGTTTCCCAAAGATATAGAAATAAAAGAGGCCTGTGGCTTCTCTATTATTCCATTTTGTCTTGTTTTAAATGTGATGGCCTAACCTTTCACACAAGCAGCAGGGAACTTTGAACTTTTCAGAAATCATTTAAAAATATTCAGCTCAGTATTTGTTAATGATATAAAATTATATCACCATACAATTTACCATGTACCTGCAAAATATGAAATAATTTACAAAGCTAAAAGAATCTTTTTCCTTCCAAACCTGAGAATAAAACTTCAAGAGGAAAAAAAAAATCTCTCAAATAAGATCTCAAGATATTACAGTCAGAAATGGAGAAAGCGTATGTCAAAACCCAATTCTTATGGGAAGAGGTCAAACTCCAGAGCTAGGAAAATCTGACACGTTTTTCTGTGATTAGGTCATATGAGAATGCTTGGGGTAAGGGAGACAGAGGAGAGTCACGTGGAGTGTTACATCCTTGCCATTAAAGAATGCCACACTTACACACACACACACACACACACACACACACACACATACACACATGATGCATACATACACATGTATATATGTGTATTTCATAGCAAGCACAATGGAATGAGGTCTTTTCCAACATCCTGTGCTCATCACAATTAAACATTTCAGAAGGTGGACTGAGAAGACAGTCTTAGCAACAAGATTATAAGGCCTTTCTATTTGAATACACCAAGTGCAAACAGTCTCCTGAAATAACAAGGGAAAGACAAAAAGAAATAAAAGGTAATAATTAGGGTAACAGCCCCCAAATGGATTAATGTTTCTTAGAAGAGAGGTCCACATTTAATTAGAAGTACTACATTTTTATAACTCATATTAAAACAAAAAAAAATGAAAAAAACAACAAAAAGTTAAACTGAAGAGATTCCCTGCTACTAATCAATGTGATTAGAAATCTAACTTGTTACACTAAATTTTACTGTTCCAGACTTATGTAAATGTACCACATCAGAATTCTGCACACAAAAAAGTAAGATATGTTTATTTAAGGGATCATCAAGTTATAACCACAAAATTCCATGACTATGCTCTTAAACTTTTGAAAATAATTAACTCTCTTGGGACTTTTTAAAATTGACATGAAACGATTAAAAATAATAATAATAACAACTGTATAATATCAACAGCAACAAAACATCCCTCTTAAGAAAAATCATTGACTTGCACTACCTAGATATGAAGGGATGGCAAACGGATGGCATATCTGTTGTCATTCCACTCTTCTACCACCATAGCATACATTGATAATCAATAAGGAGCCTCTTGCAACTAATCTCAGACTTATCTCAGAAGCCTCAATATAGCCCCAGAAGCGGCCACTGCCAATCAATAGGATTTGGCAGGTGATTTTAAACTTCTTTGCCATTGCACACTTAAAGCACGTATTTTTTGGAACACTCAATTTAGCATTTGTGTGTGTGTGTGTGTGTGTGTGTGTGTGTATCTTGATATTATTCTGTGTGAATGTGAGACAGAGAGAGAGAGAGGAAAAGACACAGAGAAAGTCTCATATGCCTAAAGTCATTATAAATTCTACAAGGACAGAGACCATGCTTCTACTCCTCTAGCATACCCCTGGGCATCTAGCACAGTGCTTGGCTCATATTTGGTAATTTTTGTTGACTTTTTATGAAAACCAAAACAAAACATCGGGTCTCCCAGTAAGGTTCTTGTCACATTTGTCCCTGGTTTCTTGCTTGATTACAGCAATATATTATAACCCAACTGAAATAAAAATTAAAACTATGACACCCAAAAATAACTGGAATGTTTGAGTGAGTATAGAAACACTGGTCCACAATCTCCCATCTGCAACTCTGAAAACAAAAAGCTCTGAAAGGTTTTTCATAACTCATGTGGCAGCAAAACCAGACCTGAACTAATTTCAAGGAGATTATTTCCAGTCTTTATTCATCCCACTCAGTGTGAATATTCATACACTGCAATGCAGAAATAT
The DNA here is from genome assembly GCA_030068075.1 of Paguma larvata. Taxonomy (NCBI): domain Eukaryota; kingdom Metazoa; phylum Chordata; class Mammalia; order Carnivora; family Viverridae; genus Paguma; species Paguma larvata. Next base: position 61,536,580 of record CM057836.1, read on the forward strand.
GAATGTGTTTGATTATAGGGTGCTGCCCCAGACCCAGCTGGAGGTATTGCATAATCTGTAGTACATGCACCATATTACCTTTCTAAAACAGAAAATTTCAGAATGCAAAAATACATCTGCCCCAGGGGCTTTGGGTCAGGGGGTTATAGACCTGCATGTATGGACTTCCTGCAACTCAGTCCCTGCCTGACCTATTTCATATGAGCTATATCACTTAGTTTAATTGAATAATTTTTAAAGAAGAGACATTTGAAAGTGACAGTGTTAAACAAATCAACTTTTATGCCACATCTGATCTTTTCATATTCTGAAGTGTAAGAAGATGATGAATCTAGGCTGTTGATCCCTTTACATTGGGAACTTATTTCCCATCATTTCTGCTTAAAGGCATCTGCAATCTATGTACAGTCGCTGGGAATTTCACACTCCCTCTACTGGATTTTTAGAATAAATCCCCTGTTAAAGACTGATTAAATCATATTAGAATTTCATTTGACCCACAGTATCTCTAAACATGCATAACAGCACATGATATCGTAACAGGTTTCCCTGTTCAATGTTCCCTTGATGACCTGGCTTCACCAAAAATACTAATATAGACATATGAAAGAAATACATCTTCATGAGTCATTTTTAAATGTCATAACTATAGAAAGAAACTTATTTGGGCCCTACAAAATGCAAAAGAAGAAAAAGAATCAAAAACGTGATTTTTTAGTTTTTAAAAACCAAAAGTTGGGTACAAATAACATACAAAGGCAAATAACAGGGTCCCTTTAAGCTTGCAGCATTATTCATTCAGCCTTTGCCAAATGCTTTCTTTCCTTTTTGCCTGAGTTTGCCACCTCCCAGCAATGCAGTTTATTGTCGCGTGTGATGGGAAACAGACCTGTTTGTGCTGTCACAACGGCCAATAAAACTGAGCTGGAGACTCTTCATTTTAAACCTAAAATAAATAACTAGATTTCATTTAAACCTCCCTGTGTGAAGTGCCGCAATCTTCTCATAGTCTTCACTTTAGCTGCTTTTAATGCCCAACTACTTAGGAATCACGAGAGTGTTGAGTGTTTAGTGACTCTGATCCTCCCATCAGTAAACTGATCTGGTGATAAAACGGAAAGGGCCTTGTACTATTTGCATTTTTACTCAGTTTAGTCACAGATCACAAAATAAATTAGTAAATCGAGCAACAAGGCTTCCCATTCGTGAAACCCCAACATTCAAAGTAATCATCTATGCTTAAATTCACAAATTCCTAAAAATGCAATAATTTCCCTGTCAATGAATGAAAATAACAGTGCGATAGTATCCATTTAGAACCCCCTCCATGCCAAAGGTCCTGAACTGTGTTTGAATTTGGAGTTAAAAAAAAATAAAATAAATGTAGGTCATGTAGGTGAATTTTCCCACCATCTTCCTCTCCTGCAAATATTTAGATTGTATAAAGGGAGACATTAAGAGGAGGAATCTAATAACCCAGCAGATTAACCAGCGGTCAAGTACACTCAAATTTAAATAGCCACGAGAATAATGCCACAAGTAAGGTCTCTGAACGCAAGCCAGGAGAGAATCTGGCTTAGATCCTTTGGCCGATGTGACAGCCCAAACAGGTTTGCTCCTTATCGCCTAAGACAAAAAACTCAAAGTCATGCCAAATGCTATAAAAATTTCAAACTCAAAATATCATTGCTCTCCAATAGATGCTGAAGTGACTCTCAAGGACACTAACTCACATGTTTAGTTTAGAGTAGAAAACGGTCAAGGACTTTGGAGCAAAGACTATATTACTGAGAGATATGCAAGAGCTGTCCTGTCTACACAGTGCTCTAGGCAAGGTCTTCTCTCACAGTGGCCTTCCCTCAGGTAATATTTAGTTTCTCTGTCTTAAGGAGAGATAAAGAAGATGTCACCACTACTGAGATTTTAACTGGCATCCTGGGAAATTTAGGTTTGCAAATCCTGAAACCAAAGCCCCAGAACTTCAGTTCTTTCTAAAAGGGAGGGCTCTTGAGTAGAATTAAATCCAGACATCTGTGGTAAGAAAGCCCAAGCCAAGCCTTTGGACCACCTAAGCTGAGTTAATTATATATACAGTAGCAACAAGTACAAAAGCCCTGGGTTTGCCCCCAGGCTATGCAATATCTATCAACATTACTGCAAAGTGGAATGCACAACTTTGAGTCTTTTTAACAAAGGTATCAGGTAATCATGAAAGGTAGTGGAAAAAGCAAGCTAAGCAAAAAAAAAAAAAAAAAAAAAGGAGGGGTGTAGGGGGGAATGCCAACACCCAAACTCTTTGACTTTGGAACTTCCGAGTTGTTCTTTTTCAACCAGAATCCCTGACCACTAGAAGCAAGTCAACAATGAACTTCATCAACTGAAATCCAAATATCAGGCAGAAATTGTTGGTTTTTATTGTGCTTGGTTTCTACCAAAGGTTGTGAATTATCAAATATGCCACAGGGAACAAGGTACATGATCTAATAAATATGATACAAAAGCTGCCATAAGCACAAATGACTCTGAAAAGCTGATGGTTTTATTGGTAACTACTTTGTTTTTTAATAACCACTGGTTTAAAATATAATTTACTGCTGATTTTTTGAAAAAGAGCACTCAGAGTTACAAATAAATAAATAAATCATAGCAGCAACGTAACCCTAGGAATATATTCTTGTCTGGTGAGATATTTTCTTTGTGTGTCATAAAAATAAAGATGAAAAACTACCATTTCTTGAGTTTGAAACAAATTGTTTCTGAAAAGGTATTAGGACTCCACATTACCTCTACCAAAGGGTGCCAAAAAGAAAAAACAAAACAACACAAAAATCCCCATCTGATTCATCATAATACATCCCTCCCTGATGCTAATCTCATTTCTTCACTGTGATACTCCTCAATAATAGTGGTCATCTAAGTACTGTTAATCCTTTTAGCAAGCACTAATAATTATGCATTAGTACAAATAACATTAAAGCCTTTTTTCAAATAATTACATATATAATGGATGTGTCTTTTAAAAGTTGTTTACAGCTAATTAACCAATGAATAATTGTTTTCTCCTCCTGAAACAGAGAAAGCTTATCTTGGAGTCACAGTTAAAAATGCTTTTTTCCAATTTTACAGATGTTGTTAGCAATTAAAACTGTTAAAACACTATTAAAAAGAAATTCTTGTATTAAAGGGCTTACTCATTCCAGTTGTTGCAGTTTCTTAGCTACTGCGTCTTTTAAAAATCATTTCCAGTTTGAAAGGGCACTGGTGGCCCAAACACAGAGACCCCTCTCTAAACAGTTCAGACCCTTTAGTATTGCAACACCGTGTGCTTGTTGCTATATGACTAGTTTAATTGTGGGCTGTAATAAAGGTCATAATTAATATCCCAACACAGACACTAACAAACAATTTTAAATTGCCAGCATAATCAAATGATGCAAACATCTATGAGCTACAAAAGTTCATTGCCGCAACTGACAATTTCTTAATTGTATTCAGTCATTCATGGAAATTTTATTAACATCGAACTGATGTATCCTGCCCTTACTCTGTCACAACACCAGGGATCTAATTTCATTATTTTCCACAAGATTTGCTTGACTACTGCCATGATTCTAATATTGCTTTAGTCCAGATGTTTATGCTATTTAAATTAGGAAGAAAAGGCTTTTGGGTAAACACAATTAAAGAAGTTTTTTTTCAAATTTAGTTTAACAAACTTCTTTTAATTAATGCATATAGCTGCAATGTTGAGGCTTTTTCACTGGTTTTATGTTCATTTCCTACTGTGTGCAACATACATTGAGTGTATAGCCATAGCTAAATATAACCACCTTCTAATTTTTCACTTACATCTGAGTACTCATTAACATGAAAATATAAGCACACGACTGCACTTGCAACTTTAATCAACTTCCTGTGTGTATGTATCTGTGTGCACAACTTGCATAAATATACACATACACATCACAAATACACAGAAACACCTATACATAGAAAAAGACTGGACAAATTTCTCTGATATGTGCATCTACAGAATCCCTTTTTTGCACAATAACCTCATAGACGTATGTATATTCAACAGTCTCCCCCACCTTCCCAATATTCTTTAAAATCAAATGGTATTTTCAATGCATTGAGAATCATTTAAACAACAACAACGACAATAACGACAACAAAAACTGTTAACGGATTCCTGGTGCAGTTTATCTGCATGGGGTAGGGGAAGCTTCTGAAACTCACATCCATCTCACAGGAACTGAGTTCTAACAAGATCTTTGTTCTCTTAGGCAACCATTTTCATTCTTTGGCCTCTTCATTTAAGTTATAATAACTCAAAAATACTGGCATGTTGTTTAATACTGGAAAAGTAATAAATTTATGTCATTTTGGAAAAAGTGTTATAAGTCAAATACCCAATGTCTAGCTCATGGATATTGTTGTATATCAACTCTTAGAACAACATTATTTGTAAACATTGGATAAATTATTAAATTGATTTCCAAGGAACGTCATCTATTTAATAGTGTATGCAGATGTTAGAGTATGCATCATGAAAGACTCAGCACCTTCAATATTTTTTAAGCCAAAGAATTAGCCTTAAATTCAGGCGTTCTGGAGAAACTACCGTGTTTTCATGCAAAACAGAACCTCAGAGATATTTTAAAATCAACTGTGAGAATGCCAGTGACAAGAATTTCAAGCTTACCTTGTTTTAATATCTTATTTCAATTCTGCTATCAGCACAATCAATTATACAACTTCAACTGACTGATGAAACTCCCCCAAGTATATCTGAGCAAAAACAATAAAATTTCCTCGAAGATCTAGGCTTGAAATGCCTCAATATTTCACAAGCACAGGGATATTTACAAACAACTGCAACATCTGCTATCACTCTGAAATCATGCCTGCTTTCATTTATCTGGAAGAGGTTAGAATTTTCTCAATCCATAAAATCTTTTCCCCACCAGGAGTTTGGAAGAAGCATAATATCACTTTATTGATGGGTTTCTTTTACTGCTATTATTTCTCTGTGACTGCGTTGATTAGAACTGGCTATTTCTTGGACATTTCATATTACCTGAAAAATTCTCCTACTAAGAAACAAACGTTATTTCCAACATTTCCCTTCATTTTAATAACTTCATAATGAAATGGATCCTGGCCTCCTCTC